>JBAJNP010001380.1:0-62990 GCA_036877545.1 Yasuhikotakia modesta | reverse complement strand
TGTGTGTGTGTGTGCATTTGAGAGAACACCATATATGAGCTACACAGCTACAGCTGCGCTTTGAATAATTTGACTCCAATCTGATTAAACACAGGACAGCTACGCTTAATGATTTCCTTTATTTTGACTCGTGTGTGTGTGTGTCTCAATACTCCGGGTCTAATGTCTTGAGATTTAAACCACTAAGCAGAATCAATCAGATCGGATGTGTGTTTGTTTGTGTGTAGATGTGCTTGTGCGTGTGCTGGGTTTGTGCAAACCCAAACATTTATTTTGTAACGAGAATAAGGGCTGAAAAAAATTGTTCCAGTCAACTTTCTATTAAAAGTTTCAGACTGTTTTTTAATGCACAAAACTTTTTTTGCAGCAAGTCCATGCGCCTTTGTAACACGCCATTAAATCATTACATCACGCGATTGTTCTGCGCTCAGACCCTGGCAACGAACACATGGCTCCCTCGCTAGGCAACATGCAGCTCCAGGACATAACCGGCGATTCGATCGGGGACGATTAAACTGTGCATAATTTCAAACGATTGCAACAACGTCGACAAAGAAAACCATAGCAGTGCGGAAATAGATAACGAAACGCAAACCTCAGTCTGCAGTGAGCCTCCGGCGTGGATTTGGCGTGTCAGGGATCACACACAAACGATCGAATGTATTGAACTGAAACATCTCTTGCAGAGATCACCTTATCTGTCTATCAAGCTAGATAGAGCTCTGTCTTAGTATAGACCGCCCACAGTCCCCTCTGTATACACTATACTGAAGAAGACATTTTCTATCTAGTGAGCGTTAATCTGATACGGCTATTTGAGATGATCTACATTTTGATTTGATTTGAGCAGCGCTCACTCAAAATTTCCTTGATAAAAATCCCATTTTTAATTTTAGGTTATATAATATAATAACTAATATCTTTGAGAACAGTGTAATCGATACATCAGTAATTATAGAGATTGCAGAGCGCAGTCATGTCAAAAGTTTGTAGCTATAACTTATCTCTAAGGTCTTACCTTGTTAGACGAATTTGTTTGGTTTTGTCTGATCTGCTTCTGAGCTAATTAACATGTTCCCTCACAAATTTCTCAGTTGATGTTTTCATAATGAGTTTTTAATATTAGTGTTTGAAAGAAAAAGAGTTGTTGTCCCAGAAGACGTTCTATTGATTTTTCTAAAAATTGTCTTTGCTACTGTAGCACAAACTAGCTCTCAGGAGGAAATATGTCATTTGTTTCTACAAAGGTCACTGCTAGTCCTGACATGTGAAGTCGGCCCCTATTTGTGAGGCTCCTGTTGGGCTGTGTCACATTTCAGTCCTGCAGGGTAAAAGTGTGTACTACAAAGAACAGATTCAATTCACCTTCATATCATTTTGAATCCTTTACAGTTTATGTTAACATGGCATCACTGTGATCCAGTCAAACGGATGAAATCATTAGCCAATCAGAACAGGGCAAGCTTCTGTATGTGGGTACAAATCAGATCTCTGTGTGCCTTATAATATTTAAACTGCTGGAGTTTGTTTTAAAACTCTTTAAACTCTTTTCAGCAGCAGGGCTGTACACCTTTAAAGACCTGTGAAGTGAGAAGATTGCAATTATCTACTGCATAGATGTGCAGTGAAATGATAAAAATAGATGTGGGTCTTAAATCATTGTCAGTTGTGGTGGGAAAAATTCTTTACAGACACAAAAAATCCTTGTTGCAGGTTTCAAGTGCAAAAAGCAACTTTATAGTGGATATGCGTTCAAATCCATTTTGTGTGTCAACCTGATTTCTGCACCCCTGGCAAAAGTTGCCCCTGGTTCTTCACGGTCAGTTTGCAATTACATTCCAGGATGCGGGAAATCTGATGGGACCACTGTGGGACCCTTCGGATCATCCTAATCCCGCCTCTGTTATGGCCCACCAGTGGTTTGAGATACGATGGCTGAATTGCATTTTCATCACACCGAGATCCGATCACAATGCCTCCACGACTGCTTCCATTTCAGGAAATCCGGATCAGATAACATTCTCATCACAATAGCCTTTACACTTGTCTTTTTAGTACACAGGCATCATCCGGACGCCTGTTAATGCCACATTTAAACACAGTCTTCAATTTGATCTGCACACTTCATGGTTAATAAACAGTAAGTCTGAGGTAAATAAAATCATTCAAAATGTCTACAAGATAACCTGATGAATAAAAATGTCAATAAAATGTCTCCAGAGCCAAGAGTACAGAATGGTAAGTATTGTCAGTTTGTAGTTTTATTTGTTTGATTTTTGTTTTACTTGTGTGGTCCAAAGTTAGAGATATTAAGAAAAGAGTAGCGTCAACCATCTGACCGTGAAGCAAGACACAGAAGAGTTGTTTTACCACAGCTTTAAGCGTTCCCATTAAGGCATTTAAAGGTTTTATTAAACTTGTGTCAATACCGCAGTAATTAAATTGCAAACAGCTGTTACCTCTGTGTCTATTTAATAGCATTTAATAGTACTTGAATACCTGTGATGGTGAGAGACAGGTAAGATGTTGAAGTGATTGCAGCTGATATTGTTTCCAGTTTTTCCTTGTGTGGGAGCCATCCCATAATTCATGTGGAGTTGCGTACAATCAGTCTAAATGAATAACCCACGCGTAAGGCGTTGGGCTAAGTGAAGCATGCGGTGGGTGATCATAAATATTTCATGCACGCTCCATGTGAGGCCTAAACTTACCACAGTGAAAGAAAAACGTACACATCCTTTTCCTTCCACATCCCAGAAGGGAAGGAGAGATCTGGTTTATGGAAATGGCACATTTAAAATGCTTTCCATAATTAGTTCAGCTGGGAGGAACGGGATCTCGTATTCAATGCCGAAAGCTTCTGCCTACTTGGCATTATAAGTGAGATTGGGGCTGGTATGTCCATACTAATGGAGCAATAAGATGGAGAGACGGATGTGTCCGGCTACTTGTGATGTCGTGCTGATTGCTAATCTTCAGTGTGCACTTCTTAGGGAATATTGAAAAATAATTTATTTAAAGTTATTTATTTATTTATTTAAATGGACACACAGCTCTCTGTCATTGATTAGCCGCTAATGTAGCGATCGTGTCTTGGACTAATAGTACAAGAACCGGCGCTGTCGGTTATATTTTTACTCGGCGCGTCGCGAAAGATCTTCAGAGCGTACCTTATTATCCTCAGATGTTCCACTATAACTTAATTGATTTTATCTGGCTCGTTAATGGGCCGAACAATTGGCTCGGATCTTTAGTTCCTTGGAGACGAGGCACTATTTCTGTTCTCAGAAATAATTCTTTCAGGCTGAATTCACTGCGGTGTGATGTAATGGGTTTGTCATCGTGTTCTTTGAGGAAACTCTCAACATGCCCTTTGGTGAAAAGTTCTGCTGACATTCAGAACAAGGAGATGATGCCGGATTCTTTGATTCTGTGAAGCTGGGCTCACAGCCAGAGTAAAACATATGGAATTGTTGTCTTGAGTATGTTTACCAGCACATCAGTGAGCATATCGGATGAGTAGCTTTGGGTTCCTCTTCTGTGATATTCTGTTTTCACTAAGAAAAATTCACTCAGGGCTTTGATCTCAGTTAATGGAAAATAGATTACCCAAAAATGAACATTCAGTTTTGACTTATTTACCTCATGTCAGCACAGTCCCATTTTTGAGTTTCTTCTGTGCAGCACAATAATGTATTTCACAACACAGCACATACTGTGAAGTATACAATAGCCAGGAGCTTTCAAATCCCAAAATTGTGGCGACGGCACCACAATAGTTTACCATATGCCATATGATGTGCTGCATTCAAAACCTTGCAATAACTTCTGAAACAGTCTGATATTTAAGTCAAGATTCACTAACATCTACAGCCCTGTGGCTTCTTTAAAATGCTATTTTTGGAGTGTTACAGCCCCTGGACACTGAGCTGTTATTGTAGGACAGAAACTGTACGGACAAGAACGTTAAAATCATTCTGTGGTGCACAAAAAAACTCACGCAAGTTTGAAATGGCAGGAGGGCGAGTAAATGATGACAGAATTTTCATTTTTGGTGCACTAATCCTTTAAAAACATCGCCGTCTGTAACAGCACCCATCACATCTTATTAAAGTCTTTAGTTGTGAGATTGAATTTTATTGCAGTCTCAGCCCACATCACTGGCAGATTTATTAAGAAGAATGGACTCACTCTCAGAGCAGCAGAAAGCTGACTGAAATATTCTTTTATTCCTCCCTTCCTAACACACAGTCTACTGCTGTAGGTGAGACCCAATCTGCTCTCAACCGAGCGTGAAAGGGCATTTAAAAAAAATAAACAACAGCAAATCAAAAGGCCCAGTCCTGACTCCTGCGAGCGGTCGCTGATATTTCCTGTCCTCTCAGATACAAACCACAGGGGCTGGTAGAACCAGGACCCGATGTTCTGGTTACTGTTGTGGGTGGTTTGATATAAAAGCAGCATCTCTTGTGAGCTTTTGTTAACTGAACTCATGGCTCAGGCTGTAGCCACACTATGCGGTGGACAACTCCCTACTGCCCCCTGTTTGCCAGTCAGAGCATTGACTGCATTGTCATGTGAAATCTCTACATAAAAGATCTGAATATGAAATGTATGATTTTAAAACCACACAGCTTGATTGTTTTAGCATAGCCGCAGAATACAGTACAACATGTATGCGTACGTACGTACATAATAAACAAAGCCTTTGTTTTAATATTTGATCTTTATTAAATGTCACTTTAATGTCTTTGCATTTGATTTCTTATGGGTAATTTTTTATTAATTTGTATGAACACACTGCTATTAGGAAACCCAAGCGGAAAAAAGAAAAAGAATAAATAAATCTTTCACTGTCATTTCATTTTCTTAGACATGAACAAACAAAAAAATCTCAAGACTACACAAATGAAGGACATGTTACAAGATGTCAACATAGCTGATTGGAGTTTATGCACAACAGAAGCATGGCAGTGATACACACACACACAGAAAAAATGAATTTGAATTACTACAGGCAAAATTATAAATGAAAGAACATTCCGGAATAATAATCAAACCCAGGCCAGGGGGACAAACCGCCCTCCAAAGTTAACGGACAAACATTTGGCTCACACCCGTCAATCAAACCCAACGTGTTATAAGCCGCTACTTGGGAACTTGATTGTTTGGGAAAACGATCGGACCAGACACGCCGCGGAGAGATAATCAGATGTGCGGTTTGAAACGGAAGCGAGAATATCTTTCCTGTAATTTAAATCAAAGGTCTAGACTGTTTAAGCTATCAGACTGCGGTACAAGTTTCTTGGGAAGAACAGACTGGCTGAGAGTGTGAGACACGAGACAACACGACTGATTTAAGCTACTGAGGTGACAGAAAAAGTTAACCGAGTTGGGTCTGCTACAAAATGCAGGGAGATTTCGGACAATAAGACCTGGCTGTTGAACGTTGAAGCATATTTTTAAAGATCACCTACTATTTAGTGCGGTAACTGTCTAAATCTGTAAGCAGGACTGAGTTACTGTGTGAAAGCGCCGCACTGGGCTGTACTTTACAATCAGATATAAGAAATGTTCTGTGTACCTGCAAATACTGCAAAAAGGTACACAGGCCAACACACAAGCCTCCTTATGCATGTATTGATGTATATGTAAGCTCTCAGACTGATCCAAATGCTCTTTAAAAACCTCTTAGACTGATCTTCAGACACTTTGAAGTGAGACAATGCTGCATATCTTTGAAGTCTAATCCCAAAACAGTCCTCACGGCTAACTGCCTTTAAAAACACGGCTCAACCTGCATATAAGATGACACAGTAGTATAAACAAACATTCCACGGCTCGTAAATTATTACTGTGCCAAAAATCACGTAACAGACTGTGAAATGTCAAACATTAACATAAAATAAGAGGATAATTCGCTAATCCACAGCTAGCCTATTAAAAAGCCGCTTTGTCCTCAACAAAAATCATGTAATACAATGAAACGTTCATAAAACATCGGCTCTCATCGTATCCCGTGATCCGGGCCGTGACCTACAAAATAATCAAAAAAAGACAGACCATCTGAATTGTGGGTAATTTTGCCAGTTGTTCATGAGCGACTGTGAGGAAAGATTTGTTTAACGCAGAGTAGGTTGTAACAGGCCGACCGCCGTGATTGACATTCATAGAAAACATGCGGCCGCCATGCGTGGGCAGAACCGTCCACAGCAGAGGAGCTAAGGAACAAAGCAAACGACAATGACACAGATTCAAGCATAGCTTCCAAGGCATTAAGTAGAAAACCAAACAAAAAAAGCCAAGTGAAGCGTCACCTATTGCACTGAGTCCCACACGTTTGTATAGATGCAGTTGTATAGTTTTGACATATTTACATACAGTACAAACCGCAGGGCGACAGAATGACAAAAAGAATTGGGCTTAATGGAAGGTGTGGCTGAGGAGGTCAAAATAATGACAGATAACAATGGTCAGCACAGCTGGAATAAAAGAATGTGGACCAATTTGTGCTCTGTCCCATAAAATCTTCCTTAAAAAAAAAACACGCTCTGACGTTTTCTTTATTTCAGGGGCAAGGGCAGCTACCAAATCTCTGAGTTTGGCTGGAACGTTCTCGCTGGAGAGTCTGTGTTTCCTTCCTTGAATTCCGCGAGGGTTTATCGTCTTCACGTTGATTTAGATGCTTTAAAATCTCAACAAACAACCTCAAACAGAGTCCTCCGTTCACCCAGCTGTGGCTCTCTGCTTCAGCTGACGCAGGCTCCAAAGGTCCAAAGGGAGAGCCTGGTTCTGGTGCAGCCGTGTCCTAGCACAGCTTGAGTTTGTAGGCAGAGATCTCCATTGGCTCCAGACTGATGGAGGAGTCATTGGAAAGCGGAGGCTGAGGGTACATCAGAGACAAAGACATGGGCTGTAGCAAATGCAGGTCCAGCCCACGGAACAGTCCAGAAATGGAGAGCTGGGAAGAGAGACCAGAGACTCGCATGTAACATCTGATATTTGGACCTTGTTACTCATACAAGCGTTTAGCGCTTGTTTAACATCAGTTATAAAACTGTGTAAAATATAAACTTGTGTTAAAACTACCAATTATTTTATTTTAGGAAATCAAATTTTGGCACAACATTTTGAATAACATGTAAATTAAATTTTGCTTTAAAAAAATTGCAATTGAAAAATTGCATTAATTTTTTAAAAAGTATTAAGTGAGCAACACTTAAGGACAGACACACGTGTCTTAATCTTTCACTATTATTAAAAATGTATTAGAAATATTAGAAAAAATCTGATTTAAATTTTAGTCACATACATCCTCATACAGAGTACGACATGCAGCGCAATGCTTTATACAACATGTAAAAATTAAAGCTAAATAAAATAAAGATAAGTTAAGGTATAAAAGTTACAGAAGTAAATTAAAGTATAACATAAAAACTGATTTATAATATTATAGTAGTAGTTAGTTTATCTCTGACCTGGCCCTGTGTGGTGGTGCAATTGAAACCAGGGTTCTGAGCTTCTAAACCGCAGTCCAGCCCCAGCCGATGGAGGAGCAGAGCCGTATGTAGCGATGGAGAGTGAGCGTCCTGCTGAGAATCCAAATAAACAACCACCATAAACACCAAATGCATGATGTCGCATTTGAAAGCACACATCATGAACTCCAGTCTTCATCAGTCGTCACAGCGGGAGATACAGACACACATCGTTCCTTTATTTACCAAGCTCTGAATACTCCTGAGGTTGAGTAGGTGGAAGTCACAGGGCAGCGTGGCAGCCAATGGGGCGAAGGTACGCATGGGAGGCACGCCGTGTTTCCTGGGCAACACAGGAAGCGCTAGCACCTCGTGGTTCAGGATGGCGGAGGTCATGTGACTCAGCAGCGATGGGAAACTCAACGGTCTGCTGTCCACCATCTGGAAGAGGCAGACATGGGTCAGGAATCATCATTAAACGGTGTGAAATGACTTTATAAGTGGACCTGCCCTAACGAACGTGCTAATGGTAGCACAGGCCCAATAAGGATTCTACTATGCCTAATTTAAAGGGACGGTTCACCCAAAAATTGCAATTACAAATTACATTTATAATTGCGTAATTATAATTAGGCCGACAGCCATCAGCTTTAATTGCAACCTTGTTTTCTATATAATGAAAGCCAGGGAAGACCGAGGCTATCAGCTAGCAACATTGGATTGGTTTTAGATGAGTTTGGAACAACATGAGTGTGAGTAAATGGTGAATTAATTGTCATTTTGGGGTGAACCACTTCTTTAAAGTTCTCTACACATACACGAACCACTGACAAACAAGAGACTAGTCTCTTATACTCTGAAAGGTTGGGGGCACGGTTGCATAGACATGGACTGCAAATGGGAATCGACCTTTGGCCTCTCAATCCAGGTGGAAACCTTTTGCTTGTTGCTATGGTAACAAGGTGAACAAGAGGTCTTAAAACTGCTATTTATACCGACTGCTACAGCGCTACACTGGTCCAGTTACCTGTTTCTTGTCGTCTCCAATAAAACCAGCAATGATTTTGTTAATCATGTGGGTGACTTTAGCATAGGAGCCAAACGACTGCACACATGCGAGAAAAGAGAGAGACGTACAATGGAAAAACAGAAGAAAACAACAGACGCTTAACGGTACCCAACAGTATTAAAAAGGGCAGGGGGGGGTCTGTTAAGCCCCGCCCCTTTTCCACTACAGCCCATTACTCACACAGACCCATATTTTTCATAATCTTTCAACCGACAACTCAGATTGATTTAAATAAAATATATATTATTCAGATTAATCTGAGCCAGCGGAGAGGCGTGTAAAAACTCCAAAACCCATTAAGTATTATTACACACTCGACAGCTATTAGACACACTAGTCTCAGGATAATTCTCTCCCTGGAGCCTTCGGGTACAGCAGCTCTCATGAGAAACAATGGAGTGCCCCCTACAGGTGAAAGCGAGATTTGACTGGAGAGAAAAATAGAGTTTACAATACCAGTTTGACACTGGAAAAAACGCCTGTGTTTTGGTATGCGTAACAAGACCCTGTTCTGAGGAAGCCAAGACATTCTCTGGCTGCTGTGCGTGGTCTGCTAGATTTTAAAATCATGTTTAATAAGCACCAAGCTGATGTTATAAACGCGTTTGAGGAAGAACTGAATGATATTTGCAAGACTTTTAAAGATTGGAACGTAGCCCTTGACAGTAAATGCATTCCACTAGCTATTTGAATAGCTAATGGAATTTGAATAGCTAGCTAATTGAATATTTTGCTTACCCTAACCAAAACTGACATTTCAGACAAATTTCTTTGTTGTTCTCCTAATAGTTCACAGAGTGCTGTGCAGATATCTGAATGATTTCTCTACTTCCTCACTGGTCTATTTGTGATATCAATTCTAAATTTACACCTAATGAGCCACAAAGAAACCAAAATGTGGTCGGACATTTTGTCAATCAGATGATCTCATGCTGTGAAACAGCCAATAGTGAAAGTCTGGCTCTGCAAGAATAATGACAGGTCGATTGTGGCTCCTTTAAGACAAATCAAGTCACACAGTAAACAACCTCCACAGGAATTTTTCGAAGTTTCACCACAAACCCTCAACCAATCAGAACTGACCCTTCCGCCATTGCTCCTCCTTTCCAACAGAAGACGGAAACGATTGGCTGTTCGCTTGTTATCCTTAAGACCCTGTCCCAGACCCCTGTTATCATCTTGCATCAAACGTCGGTCCAAAATCACCTCCAGCTGACCTGTGAATAGAAAGGCAGAGAGAGAGAGAGATACAACTAGTGTTACACTCACTTCATCTTCATTATCGGATACATTGCATCAAATCAATAGGGAACCAGAGCTCTGTGTTCCACTGTTTGTGTTTTATTCTATCTCTCTCCATCTCTGATCCATAAAACCTTCTGCAGGTTCTCGTTAAGATGGGTTTGAGAAGTATCGGTACCTTGGAACCGAGTCAATACCAAATTAAAGCAACGTAATGATACGGTTTTTCAACAGAATTGGTTGCATCGACTCGATTTGGCACACAAGCAACTAAATTATGAATCCTAACACACGGCTTAGCTGAGGCTAGTACCGTGCCGGAATGTTCCTACAGTGACAGTCACATAACCTGATGAATATTAATAAACCAAACTCTCACCGAAAGAAAACTCACTCAGGAACTCAGAAATGCTAACGTAGCTAGCGGTAATGTTTGAGAGCACTTGGGTTTAAGGGTTATTTACATAAACATTATTAAACTTTAATAATAACTTCAAGTTTTGTTGAATCAAAATTTGTATCAATCCCCACTAATTCCAATTGCCATACTACTGCAATAGCATAATGTATGTTGCTAATTTTACTCACCACTGGCCAGACTGGTGACCCCCAGTGCCTGGGCTGCAAGTAGGGTTAGCCGGTACTGACTGTCCTGAATATACGCCATGGTGGGCATGGGGTAGAAATTGGCCTGCAACGGAAGCTTCTGGAAGTAGCGCCGGGCTTGGATCTGAGGAAGAATAAAAACAGAATGATGATGCAGAATTTGTAAAATCCCTCCACGTGTTCCATGGACAACAAAGAAAAAAACTGTGAAATTTGGGAGCGCAACTCTCAGCTACAAAGAGTTTCAGGATCTAGGACAATTCTGGCTTGAAACGCCACATCTATAGCAGTACTGGTGTCTGATTTTCCATAAAGCAAGACGATTATCTTTACATAAGCTATCGTGTCTTTGAAACCTTAAGCAGCCGTGAAGCACAGTAACAAAGGCTTCGTTCACACTGCGCACAAATCCGATTTGGTTTCAAATCCGCAATGGCCGCCCACACTGTCACCTGTTATGAAATCTGATCCATTTGTTTAGACGGTGCAGTCAATATTTGGAGTGTATCTACATCAGTTGGTAAATGAATCATGTGGATGTGAACACAATGCCAAAAGGACATTCTCACGCAACAACTGAAAGCAGCTGTCAGCGTGGACAGAGAAAACACAAAACTCAAAATGCTGAGAGAACAGATGGCATTTTACCCATTCTTTAATATCCTGTCCAAAACCACTGACTTGAACACTCATTTAATATTCATTACCTATCAAATGTCACATAGTTCCATACATAAGGGTAAACAGTGTGTGAAAATAGGTGTGTATAGACAGCCACTGAAAATATTGCATGCATTTAGTCAGATTATAAATCATATATGGACAATATTTAGATCAAGGTGTAAATATAGACGATGGATAGTTTCTATACCCATTAATAACTACGAATAAATGATACACAAGAATATAATAGGAATGAATAATAAGCATTCATGCACATATAAATGCGAGCATTGTACTAATTCATGTATTTTTTAGTTGTATATTCATGTTTTATTTGAGTGTAGAAGGCATTTCATTGTTCTGCTGAAAACAATAATATGCAGTTAAAGTTTGTTAAAAGGGCTCTTCAGACTTTAACAAAACAAATCAAATTCAGGTCAGATGCACCAACCGAATCTAGTTTCTGCTGCCTGTGTGAACAAAACTCTCTGTCAGCTGTGGTTCAGTTTGCATCCTGGTGCTCAGCGACAGGGTGGGTTTACCTGGAAACCATTGAGGTCCGTGTAGAAAGTGTCTCCGCTCTGGATGTCAGTAACCAGGCGCATGGCCAGCTCTTTGTTATTCTGGTCTCTGATGTCCACCATGGTGGTGATGTCCAGAGAGAGACCATCTACCCCTGAGAGAGAGTGAGAGACATAGAGAGAGAAAGAGAGACATAGAGAGAGAGAGACAAAGAGAGAGAGAGAGACACAGAGAGAAAGAGAGACATAGAGAGAGGAGAGCGATATGTCAGGGATGGTGACAGAATACAAGATAAGGCAGGAGGAGATGTCCTCACGCACGGCCGTGTTTTTATGCGAGACAGATGGAAGGCTAAAAGACAGAGGGAGTACCTGGAACATTATGAATGCGGACCGTCTGTTGGAAATGCTGGTAGTAAGTCACAACCTCTGCAAACAGCGGACCCTCCACAACACGCACTACTGGAGCTTCCCTCTGTGTGTACGGCTGGGAAAAACAAAGACAGGAAGGTGTTAATTCTTCACACAGTGTCTGATAAACCGATCTTCACCCTGAACTGTGCGGTCGGGAGAAGATACCTTAGCATTTCCATCTGGTAAGAAGAGATAAGCGCCACTCTTGTCCTTGGAGGGTCGTGTTCCGTATGTCAGGAACTGAATCTGTACCCTGACCTCCTGAGGGTCATCTTTACGTCGAATACTCTGAGGAAAAAACGAGTTTGAGCTAGAATTAGACTTTCTTCCTGAATCTTAGTCAAGAAAGGCATATATATATATATATACTACAATAATAGGACAGATTTTGGCAACCAACAACAAAAACTTAATTGCCAATTTTTGGAGGTCTGTTTTTTTGGAGGATCATCTGACCTCCAGCAGGCCTGTGGTTCCAGAAAAGCCCAAAGTAAGCGATTGACTCTGGATGTAGAAAGGTTGAGAGTCCGACAGCTGCGATCGCACTGGCAAGGGGTTCAAACTTCTTATGCTCTGGGCACGCCCCGGAATCCTCAGCAGCGTATCAGAGCGCAGGGTCATGGGGGAGTCGGCCGAGTCATACAGGTGGAAAATGGCCAATCCCAGAGCAGGCAGACGTGCCATGAATGAGGCCTGAACAAACAGCAGAACCGCGGCAAATAAACACAGATATTTCAGAGTTTATCCTGTCTGAGCACATGCTGCACAAAAATGGAATAATCTGGTATTATTACTCACTCATTCAGACAAAGGTCTAACCAGTGGGTCTTATCTTACATTTGTCCAGCTTCAACCACCAAAACGTGTCTAGCATTATGGTCCCTAAACTAACACATGTCTGCCCCCCAACAACCCAGATTAGTCTACATCTAAAAATTGTTTTCATCCAACAATACCTGGTAAACCTCTCCGCTCATCTCAACGGCGGACACCCACTGCGCGCTGAGCTGGACCGGCAAGGTTTGCCCATCTTCTGTTAATACCCTCACTCTAGCTGAATTCACCAGCACAGTAACCAAACACAAACGTTCCTGCTCCACAGGATTAAACAGCACCAGATACCTGAGAAAGGGAAAGATGAAGATTCTGAAAGTTTGAATTTGTTTGTTTCTGAAATGCTAGTGCTTGCAAACAATGATGGTTTTAAATTAAGCAACACACGTATTTTGCAGCAAATATAATACAGGGAAGAGGGTGTAATATTCAATAATGTTATAACAAAACAAAAGAAATCTGGAACAACAGACATGTTTTGAAGGAAAGTCGCTCTTACAAAATTCCTACGGAATACAGCTTTCCATCAACACTTCGGAAGTTTTAATGGAAACAGTATCGTAATGAGAGTTATGAGGGTGTGTTTTCATAGGCACAGAGTATCAGACTGCGTATTGTTTTCCAAAGACGGATCGCAGTCATCATTTACCCTGACAGTCAGAGCAGTTTGAAAATGTGTTTTGCACAAGCGCAGGCGTGGGTCGTTACCTGGGAGAAGATTCAAGCTCGATAAGCGTGCGCTGAGGAAGAGAGTCCTGTGTGGCGCGCCTGTCGTCCTGCCGCCGCGCGGACAAGATAGGAGAAGAAAGGTCAAAGGTCAATTGCTTTCTTAAAACAAGCCCACTGAATGTGACAAATTAAAGCGGCATTGCTTCTCACAGTTTCCAGGAAGGGCTCCGTCTGATAAAAGCGATAAACGTCTTTGTTCTTCATGACGAGGAAGTGTGCCGCATTAATGATCACTCGCTTCAGACCCACCAGGGAACGCAATAACCTGCAGAACAAAGAGGTACAAACTTAAACACAAGAGCCACTTAAACACAAAATTACATGAGGCACTTAAACAAAAAAACTTCCTTTGTTTCTAAACAAATCAACAAGTTTGTATTCTGAGACCTGTTCCCATAGTCAATGACAACAGCTTCTTTGGCAGTGCCGGTGATGGCATCGTGGTGTTGGAACAGCCCTATGTTGCGCCTGGCATCGGTCAGCAGAGAATAATCTGAGGTGGGGTAGCGTCCGTCCACACCCGCGTGCCGGGCGTGAGCCACCGCCAAGCTGTAAAGAATCTCTGCCCCTCTACCAGAAACAAAAACAAACCACGACAACTTTAACAACAAACTAAACGTTTTCCAGCAAAGTGCATTTTTAATCACTCATGATTAGAAATATATATATATTATACAATCTCTTTTATCACCCACTTTTATCACATTTACACATCAACTGGCGACAAAAACGTGGAACTTTTAAGAATCTTCCGTGTTCTGTTCTCACATCCACAACAGAACTGATCTGAGTGCATGGATCTCAAAACCCTCTTTTACTTTAAATGCAATTATTTTATTCAATAATAAATTTATAATGACATTATGCCACAAAAAAGCTTGCTGGCCACATGGTGACGGGAAACAACTATTTTAATTATTCCCTGTTATTACCACAGAGAACAGGCCGTTATTCAAAGACAATTTAACACTGGCATATAAAGCTAGACACATGCCTAAGTTGCCAAAATGCAGAATTCATTTAGATACCTCAATGCCAGCATGTCAGCACAAATATAATTGTAGCAGGCAATTAGGAATATAACACTACAATAACATTAGCCGCATATTTTTTTGCTTGTTCAGTCATTAACGTGAAAGCTGCAGTGTCATTTTTTTTTTGTGTCAGAAGGTATTTTTGTCCACACCAAATTCCCTCAGAAAACAGCTTTGTAACTCTAGTAATGTTATGGTGGACGCATCAGTAACTAACCGGAGATGGGACTCCAACACACGGTCCAGGTTTTTATAGAAGGGCCGTGAGGTATAATATCCACTCCAATAATGGTCCTCTCTATCCGCGTAGGCGAAGAAGTCTCCACTCAGTATGGGGTAATCGGGCGGTCTCGTCCCCGGGGCGACTCCATTAGCCTTATATACTGCATTAAAGTAGTCGGTCAGTGTCGCAAACTGGGCCTGAGGACACAAAATTGACTTTTAGCGTAGTTCATTTAATTTACAGTTTTCCATCAAAACACACTTTTTATTTTAAATCGCAAACACTATAAATATTATTCACTTTGGCTGTACCACAATATGACGATAAACAAGATCTCTGTCAGGTCGGTTGTAAAGATCTTTGCTCCACAGTTCTAATCTAGACTGAAGGATCTAATATTTTGTCACAGTCGGCAGGGTGAATCCTGTTACCTTGTACATTTACCCTGGTTGTAGTCACACAGTGTTGAAACTACATGAAGGATCTAGCATCTACTTTAAGACCAACGATAGTGTTTCTCACCATATTTATTACAGTCAGGGTGTGGGTTTGTGATAATGTGATGTTTTATGTTCTCAGATACCTCAGCTATATCATTTATGACAATGTAGCCCAATAAAACATCGCCTGGAAACATACCTTCACGTGCATCTCTGGGTGGGAGTTCATGTAATCAAATAGCTTCTGGTAGTTGAAGTACTGCTGGTCCCACTCCAGCGCTTTATCGTACCGAAAATCATCTCCCAGCGGAACCAGCAGCACTTTGCTGCGGAACAGCTTGGACTTTTTACGGTACTGATCGAGCAGAACCGCAGCTCTGAAACACAAAACACGATAGCAGTTAAACCCCTGGATTAGCTGTCTGATCTCTAGCGATGTCATGTTTGGAAGAGCATTTCTAAACATCTGGAACGAAACGACTCATGAAAGCTCAGGGTATACCCATAAACCCCTGCACCTATCCCAGCATGCTCTCCTGCAATGTAATGACAGATGCAAACTAATTGCTACAAGCTTGCTAATATCCTGGTTTTCTGCTGCCGAAAGTAAGAGATGGATTTGGGTTCGGGCCCAATTCGAATACGACCCACATATTGCAGCCGGTGCCAGCTGGGTGACGGACAAATTAATTTTATTGACCAACACAGGAAATTAACCTACATTCATTGACTAGCTTAACTTCAGAATCAAATTCATTCCCTTCAATTAATCGGCCTCACCTCTCCGCCACGTTGGCATCGGTGATGGCTCGGGGTGGCACCTTCCAAGGGCAGTTGACTCTACTGCCTGGAAGCCTCTTGAAGTCAAACTGGCAGCAGATCTTTGGGTCGGGCCCGCAGGTGTGAGGCACATCATAGCTGTAAAAAGGCATCATGTGGCAGAACATGTCCGTGCCCGATTCTGGATCTGGAAGTAAAGATCAATAAGCCCTGATGAGAAGGTCTCTAAAAGCCACAGAATTGGGTTTGGCTGGACTTCTTGGCAAAGCTTTCAACAGCAATGCCAAAGGTTTGTGATTTCTGAAACCTTTGTTAGACAAAGAAGCTTTGCTAGATTCATTAAACATTGATTAAAATCCATTACAATTTTAACAAGATTTTACATTCTACACAATAGTAATGTGGCTTCTGCCCATGCAAACCAACTGGGATAGTGCATGGGTGTTGCTAGGGTGTTGCTATGCAGGTGCATATTCTTTGAGTGGTTAGTAAAATGTTGCTATATGGGGTCTTCTGAGTGGTCGCTAGTGGTCAAAGCAGCCCATCCTAGGGTTCTAGTGATGTTCTGAGTAAGGTCCCTGTTCTATAAATCTGTATGTATCAAATACCACTAACAAGATAAATGCACTATGCCTGTGCTACTTTAAAACTATAGGGAGATATCTCAGCATACAGGGTCACATGACCAAAAGTGTACTAAGGTTAATAATAAAGCGTTCTTACCCCATATCTGCCTCCACATGAACTCCAGACTCCGTGTAGCAGAAAAATGCTTCTTGATGGAATAATGGACTCTCTGGATCAGCATGCTGGTCAGGTTGGCCCGTTTTAGCAGATAAGGCATTGTGGCGCTGTGACCGAACGGGTCCACTGCCCAGCATGAGCGAGGGATCACCCCTAAAACACCAAACATAGAGTCTATCACTATCTCAAATTCAGCTTGTTTGACTGTCAGAACTAAATGTTGCATCTTTGGGGTTTGGGATCGTAACGCCAATGCAAATTAGAACTTAAGCCCCCTGTGAAGGCACAAAAGGCTCAACATGCAACGTCTGCATGAACTCCTCAGCCACAGCTCCAACCACCTCACATCCATTGCTAAGCCACCTAGATACCTAGATTTCTCTCCAGCCACTGATGGCCTTCAATGAGTTGATCGATCATGGCGAAATAGTGAGCGTTGGCCTCGTCCGTCATGACCCAGCCGCCCGTCACCATCTCCATCTGTCCGGAGACGATCAGTCTACAAACACATCAGATGAAGAGGTACGGATCAACAATCGTCCAATAACAACCTCCATTCACCACCCGGATCAGACCGCAAAGCCTTTGTGTAACTGAAGTGCGACATGTATCAAAAGCAGACAGAGTAATTAACTTTCCACGGATTACAAGACCTGACAAGAAGAACTGATCAAAGTGGGCCTGAGGGCTGAATCATAAATATGTACTGTGTGTTTTCATGGTTGAAGGCCGCCAACAGCAGCAAGAACTCAGTGGTTTTTTTAAACAATGTTTCAAAATTAATGCAGTGACGCACTGACGTTTCAGCCAATCATCTGGCAAATAAAAGTAGTGATTGGTTTTTTTTATTCAATCAGCCAGTTGTTTTATAAGCAGTCAAGATTACAGCTAGTTATGTACAGAGATACCCAAAAAACGTAACAAAATTATAAGTATGAAAGGCGCAAGTTAATAAATAATTGTATTGTATTGATTTAAAAAATAATAATTTTAATTAATAAATAGTAATAATGATCCTAAAAAAAACAAGGTTAAAAAAATAATGAAACAAAAAAATAATGTACAAGGTTATGTGTAGATTTTCAATATTTTAAACGAAAATGTTACTGACTTGCGCATCGCCTCTTGTTTGTGGACATCGGCACTTTCCCACCATTTGGCGAAGAAGGAAATTTCGGACCAGATGAACTTCCTTCGAGGGTCTTCCGCCAACTTCACCACCATGTTGTTGAAGATATGCTGAGTTTGGTCATTATAGTACTTGTCAAATGTCTTGATCCATCCTGTCACAGAAAAGTCCAGTATAAACTTTCTTTACACTTAAAATGAATTAAACATGAATTCTGAAGCAACTTTACAAAATACATGCTTTCATGTATTTTACTAACAAGTCCTTCATTAGCATCTTGACAACTTTAAAAAAAAAAACAAAAAAAAACAGGCAGTTCAAAATTCACGTTTGATGTATGACTGCATGGTATTAAAGTCCAAAATGAATTCTCCTTGCATTAGCCTTCCAGGTTGGCCTGTAAACTGACGTGACTGAACAGCTAAACTAGAAAGCTTTCGTTGAAGTGTGGCCCATTCTGCACCGGTTTGTTCCCCAATGAACAACTTGTTCAAAATAACACCATCTGTTCATTCTTCAAAGGTGTTGCTGGGCTCTGCAAAACTGGTCAAAACGTTTGTGTCAGCCAAGTCCACAGATCCATGCTGACCCTGGGCAAGACAGAAAGACTTCTGGCAAAACGGACTCAAACTTTACAAGGTAAATTAGAAGTTCAGCAATCTGCATTAAACCCGCAGCGCTACAAAGCCCAGCGACAAGGTATTGACCTAAATAAATCAACAGGGAATTGGGTCACTAAATGCAAGTTCTAGGTCATCTGCTCATCAAGGCAGAAAAAATGCCAACTCGAGAGGTTTGCGAACTTATCTGTCCTGTGGGTGGAACTCATTTTGTTCTCAGGAAGGATTTTTCCCGAGGTTCTTTGTAAATTTTGTCAACGCTGCATAACACAAAAACGAAAAAATGACCCATTTTACCTGTGCGGCTTGTTTGGATCACATTGCACTGCTGTTAGATCGAAGGTGCTGGATCATAATATCATGAGAAATGCTAGTTTTATAAGTAGCTTAAGATGCTAAAATGTTCCACAAAGATTCCACCAGGCTCTGTGGCTGAAGATTACACAGACTGTCTTCTGCACTTACTCGATATCGTTTAGCGGATGCTTTTATCTAAAGTGACGTACCCGTCGCCAGCAATTTGCCGTACGAGAGTTATGGTAACAATATCTGCAGTAACACGTCGCTGAGCTCCAAGACTTAACTAAAGTTGGACAGGAGCTGGACCAGAAGACAAAATGCAGAATAAGAAACACAGGACAGGGTTTTTAAATAAGTAAGTAGGAAGTGCTTTTAAGGTTGTGGACCAATTAGGTTCTTATAGAGGAGATGCATCTTCAGCAGTTTTTTAGATCTTGTAATGGTCTCAGAAGATCAGGTGGAGGTTGGGTGAGGAGCAGAAAAGGTAAACGATCCAGAAATTAACCCTATGCTTCACTGTGAGGGAACAACCACTGTGAACTTTACAAAACGACCATTTTTACTTCAACGGCTTTGTGGGCAATGTTGATCTCCACAGAAAACTTTGGAGGAGCACAAAGGTGAGTAAATAACATGATATTAATTTCTTGGAGAACCAACCTATTCCTTTGATTGCATACAGACATCTAATCTAATGCACTAAGAATTACATCAACTTGCTGTTTAATACCTTCAACAGTTTTTACGAAATGGCCTGGGCTAAAATTTCCCTGCTTACGATGAATCATTCACAACCCAGAAAAAAAATCCACTCCAAAACTTCATAAATCCTTCAGAGTGAGAGGCTGAACATTTCATTTGTAAGTGAAGGGTGAAGACTCAATCCTACCTGGATCGTTGTGAGAATGAGGGACCACAAACACCTGCAGCGGTTCTTCGTCCCACTCGTTGGGATCGTAGGTGATCTCGAAGCCTTGTTTCCAAACGCCACCATCAACGTTATCAAAGCTTAGCAGCGAGTACACATCCAGCATCTACAACCAATGAGAGAGAAGTTCCATCAACCAATCAAATCTGAAAGCTGTAATGAAACGCTTCCTTTGGTCCACGGATGTCAGAGCTTCTGAAACTCTATTTGGAGGTCCTGACATTGACATTTGATATAGATGACACATACAGTGTTCTTTCCACAACACTAGCCCACTATTGTGGAGTTTCTGGTGAAAAACTAGGTCTCATAACAGCTGGATATGTTTGACAGATGACACAAGCACTGTACTTAGTGTAGGCGTGACAGCCTGAAGGCAATGGCAATGCTTGGACTACTCAAAACATGCCATGTCTTTTTATAAACAATCAAAATATTTATGTCTTTATTTATGTGCACAATAGTTAAATCCTTGTAAAGTCGTCAGGATTCAGAAATACTATAAAGTAATATTTTTGCACCAAACAATATTACTTAAATGTTTTATAAATGTTTAAACTGAAAGCTCACAAAACTGCATGTGGTGGCTTGCATACTTATGTTGGTTGTCATGTTAAGATTACATCACATTACAAACACTGTTCATTTCCCCTAATAATTGAAAGTAAATTATATACACATGATAAATGGAAGTAAACAACAATTGAATGAACATTTACTACAAACGTTATTGCTTTAGAATAGTTGTCAAAGTCGGTAAGTTTACTTTTTAGTGTACACTACTGCAATATTCATTAGGGCCCAGAACACAAAGCACAAGTAACTCAAAAAACATCTACGTTGAAAGTCAACGTCATAAGTTGCAGATTCTAAACTGTGTAATAGCACTACCATAGATAAGATTCTTGGCGGGCACAAACAGGAAATGTGTAAAGAACTCAGAGCAGCACAACAGCTGTAACTCCAGCAAGTGATATCAGCTACCAAACTGCTATCCTCTTCCAAATCACCCTGCATTGAATTTAAATCCCCAGACTCTTGCCTACAGAGACTCCATTGAAAATCTCACCTGCAGGTCAGTCTGGCTTCTGCGGCCCAGTGCGAACTGGCAGTCCTGCGGCTTGACAGAGAGGAAGGTGGGCCTGCCGTCGAAGGGAAGCACCCAGGAGCCATTAGCGCTGCGGAAAGGGAGGTGCCCGCTGGGTGAGATGGCCCCCGTGTCGGTGAGCTCCAGCACCGAGTCCTTGATGTGGCTGATGATCTGATGGTTCTCCTCCAGGAGCTGCTCCAGCTGTTCGATGCGGTTCTGTAACACCGAAATCTGGCTCTGAAAAAATCAAAGAGGGTAGGAGGGGTGATCTAACTACCACCACTGGTCTACAACACCAACAGCTTGTCCTTCTAAAGGAGACAATACAGCAGGACATACGAAGGGGTGTCTCTGATCTGCAACATAATCTACAGTGTTAACAAACAATATGTGTTTTAACAACATTGCTACAGGTTGGTGGGTGGTTGTCAAGGTGTTGCTATGTGGAGTTTTAGCACATTGCTAGGGTGTTCCAAATGGCCTGACACAAAAAACCCAGCATCAATTCTATATTTTCTTCTCCAGATATGACTCAAGTCCTTCATTTAATGGAAATACAATTGCTTAGAGAAGCAATAGCACCATGTGTTGACGTATCCCTCATGTCTACAGCACAAATGGCTCGAAATGTAATACCCTACACTTACACATGAGCAATATAAACAGTGACGCTTGTCTAACATTGTAGGTTAGGTTTACAATTCATTCCAAAGCCTTGATTTTTTTTTTGGGATTGTTGAACTGCCAGTCAGAATGACAAACGATTGCTTCGAATGCAAACACTATTTGCATAACGTATGTTATATCTCCTGAGGTTCGCGATAAGCACAGTAAGGTAAAGTGCAGTAAAACATCAAATGCTGTCGTGTCCCGAAAGCTATTTTTAGAACAAAACCACCACACGTTCCCAATAATTAGTTTTTCAAATTCACCAAAGCCTTCGGTTCAGTACAAATAGCTCGATGCTCGCTGCGAGTTATTCTCTAGTTAATTTAGTAGTTAATTAGCTCAAGTCAGCCAGAAACAAATCGGCCACATCGCCAGCTTTCCTCTCACGTGCGGAATAAAACCAACTTACCAAACGCTTTAATAAATGGAGCCATTCAAACTACCCACACAGCAATACCACAGCAGGATTTACCACAGAGATTGCGTGAGAAGTACCGCAAACACAACCGTGAGCTTACCCTGGGAAAGTTGCCGCCACTCTGCCTCCTAGCGGGGTCGTGCTGGACCCGGTCCAACATCAGGTAGAGGGAGAACACAGCCACGCAGAAGATGGCACCTCCACAAACGGTCACCTGCTTCTTAAGCTTCATTCTTCTCCGCTTATCTAGCCGATGCTATTGTTGAGGGCAGGGGACAGAAAGAGAAATGAATTGAAATTTGTGGCCTTTTCATGACTGACAGAAAAGGTCTGACTCAAAAGTCCAAAAGTTGCTTAAAATAAAGACCTCGAATGTCAGGGGCTTGTTGAAAGTTCGCCCCCCAGAGCTACAAATTCATGAGCAGGATTGGGGGGTTTATACACGGGGGCGCTGATTGGCAGGAACCAACCAGCAGTCTGTGAACAGCAACCAAACCTCGGCCAATTCCAGCCTCTTTCAAAGTGGCCCTTGTCCTCCAGCATTCAAACCCGAGGGAACGCCAAAAAACAAGGGGGGGGACAACACAGGTTCTAAACAGCGTGAGCTCACACAGGGAAACCACTGTTTCTCTCTCTGTGTGTGTGTGTGTGTATAGGTGTCATTTACAATTAGGATAGGAGAGACATGCCTGATTTTGTCCCCTCCACTTTATAAAATAGCTGGTGGCAGGATGAGTCTCACACAGAGGAAGGATTTTTCCGTTTGTTGGTATTGAGGCTGCAAAATATATTAAATATATCAAAATACTGCAAATGTTCTCAAACCTGCTTCTCAAAGGTTTACACTGAATGATTTTAATATTTCAAAAACTTGTCTAGTCAGTTTTAGGCCAATGCAGACAGCAGATCAGACTGCCATCAGAGGTTTAGTGATGTTTTCTTTTCCCAAAAATGCTAAACATGTTGGCTATATTTTAATACATTTATAAATATTAATAAAAAATTATAAATAATTTACAAATTTAAACAGTTATCCTTCACATATAGCCTCATTATTTTACACAGTTTTCTTCTACATCATGCAGTGGGTATAAGATAAAGTGACAATCTGTCATTTTTAATATTTTGGTCAATGATTTGTTTGTAAGCAGCAAAAAGCAATAGGGGTAACTTCCAATTCATAATTTTTCCACAAATCTATCAATTACAGCAACAACATTCACATGGACAACAATATTCCCAAATCAACCAGATTAAGACAAAAGTCCAAAAGCTACCGTTTCTGATTACCTTAAACAGACTAGTCACACTCAAAGCACAAATCGAATTAAGACGTGTAGTTTTCCCATTTTAGTCATGTTATCAAAGTGAATCAATACACCATCGTCGTATAGCATGACACATAATTAACTGCACTTGAAGATTTTGTAAAGGGAACATCAGACAGCATGACATGATGTAAGTCTGTGCCAACGAATGCTCTCTGTTCTTAAAGCAAGTAAAACAGGAACATTAAAAGAACATTTTAAAAACAACTCATATAAACACTATAAACAGAATATCGTCTTGTTTAGAAGAAGGTACATGATTCAATTACTGCTGTTCATGCATATGCAACTGTTTCCTTACTAATGATATACAACCACTGAGCAATTTGGTTCTGGAAATAAGTAAAACGCGCTGTGATAGGCCAGATCAGAACACAGACCCCCTTGTACTCAAAGTAAAAATGGTGCAACTGCACCGTTGAATCGTACTTGGTATTTAAGGCTGATCAGTGTACTTATGCAGCTATAAAATCAGGAGATAAACAGGGGTGAAGTTATCAAATAAAATGTCACGAATGAAAAGTTCATCCAAGCACTTAAATTGTTCAGCAAGAATCAAATCACCGGCTAATGAGTTAAATGAAACCTTGTTAAATAGCATCTTACAGTGTTGCTGTTCAAATGATTTTTAGACATTAACATAAACATTAATGTCTGTGGTGACATTAACTGTAATAAAAACATGATCAATTGCAATTACTTGCATAAACTAATTAATAGGCATAAGCTATACCTGGAATTGTGTGACATCACAACCATTGCATGTATACACCCCACTTGCATGTGTGTGTGTGTGTGTGTGTCACTCACAGGGTTGCACACGGTGCTTCACACAGTGATGGTTGCTCCTGTCTGAGCCAGCTGAGGAGTCATTTCATAAATGCAGGTTTCCACCAAGCAGAAAAAAGAACCAGCACTGAATAAGAGTCTAGCTCAGTACATCCCCTCTTTCTTCAGAGATTTTCTCTTTCCTTTCCAGCTTGGTTGAGAGGCCTTCTCGAACATTGGAGATACAGGTTAGCTAGCGTCGCTTTCTCCACTATTTTGTGATGGTACTGTATCAAACTCCCAAAAATGAAGTCTTTAGCGTTAACATGTGGCAGCCGAACACAAACAGGTTTCTTTTCAGCAGTCAAGGACACTCAATCTTGATTCTGCTAGAATTTGCTTTATAAAGTTGTCCTACAACAAGAAGCAATTCAGGTAGTGCACGAATCGTGCCAAATGTGACAGCGCCGGGTGACGTCTCGCATACAAGATCCAGAAAGCTTACAAACTCGGAGCAGCGTGGCCTGGATTTGCCCGTAAATTCAAGCAGGTGTATTTCCTCTCTTGTCTCACAAATCTAATATGAAGTTAATCCTGTCAGCTCCGCGTCAGGCAGTGTCTTAGCTCCCTCCAGAAGGATTTGAGATTAGGTCTGTCCTCCAACACTGGTAAACAGCTCAACCGATCCGGCATCCAAAACAAGAGGTTCTGCAAACAGCTACATATGATGGGGGAAGGCTACAAAGGAAACCTTTAAAAAACCTTTAAAGGAAAGTCGTAAGGATGTGATTATAGGGGATTTTATTACAACAGCGTCGGTTTAAGTTCTTTCTCCACGTGTTGTATTTTCAAGCTCCGATTTCCACAGCAAACACCAGGAACGTCGAGTCAAGCACCTGTGAAAACAAAGACCATCATGTTCAACGCAGGAATCTGATGATTTTCCCAAACAAACGAGTGAGGGGCCAATCAAATGAATCGCCCAATCAAAACAAAACAACAATAGCAATCAATAGAAACCAACAAAATTATAGGTCCACCCACTGCAGAAACATAAACCATGATATCAGCCATGTCATTTTTTCCCAAACGCTTCATCTGAAACAATACTGGAAGCAAAACAGGCCTAATATATTTTTTTCTCACCCCAAACATATTTCAAAGCATTTTTAAAGCATTAAAACGCTGAATTACTTTTTCCAAAGGCCAGAATGAATAACATATGTCTATATAGTAGGTCTAAGGTACTAATGGAAACTAAAATATAGCACATGAAACTAATCTGCCTTTTAAAAACAACAGATAAGTGTTTAGTTTTTTACACTTAGTGGTACATTGAAATATACAATAAACAAAACGCTTAATAAAAAACATCAAATCTCTATAAAAATTATTAGTATGTAAAAACTACAGCAGTCTGATTTTGTCCTCATGCCCCTAAAGTCCCATTTAACGTCCTAACATGAATGCAGCAGTCCTCCAGCGGTGTGCATGAAACAATGGCCTGTGTTATTGAACAGTAAGACTACCAGCAATGATCAGACCCGGCGACACCATTTATGTTCACAGTTATTCATTTTACCAGCTTGTGATGTGACACCAGCTCCTTGAAATCTGCAGATCCGTTGATATCCACGGCAGAGCTTAGCCTATATCCGCACATGCAAGCAAGTTAATAGTCTGAAAGCGTTTGATCGGCTCTTTCTGTGTCATACGGACAAAACCACTGAAGATACGGCAAAATAACAGTTTAACTACATGATATGTGCAAACGATAACAGTATATATACATGCAGCATCTATAGGGTCTGGTCCCTCCATTCTTTAATACAACCCCGACAACTCCGACGCGATCAAGCTCCGAAAAAACGCATCTCTTAGGTTTGAAACCATTATACTACAGCTACGACGTGTAGCAACGCCTAACCTGCAAATATCATTGGCTTTTTGATGCGATAACAGTGTCAGGACATCAAATATTTACCCGTTGTATGCTCCTGAAAGACGTCTGTTATCTTGTGCTAGAGCCTGAGAATGGAGCAAAGCACTCTGGGATATGCAGTTTTTTTGTGGGCTGAGGCGCACTGAGCTCTGATTGGTTAGATTATTGTGGGCGTTAATAAATGCCAAACTGTGCAAATACACATAGCAGATGAGTTATATTGTCGACAGAGGTTAATTGTCACAAAGGAAAGTTATTAAAATAAACAGATTGAAGTTTATCCTACAAATACAAATATTAATTGCATTTTACATAATAAGTTATACTAATAATAAATAATATACTAATAATAAACAATTAAACTCTGAAAACACACTACAATACATAAAGGCAATGTTCAATGGCTTTGAGTGTTTTTAAGATAGTCTATCAGGTCATATGCAGACTGTCACATTTATTGTTTCCCTACTTGCTACTCTTGTTGGCTATTAAGGTGAAATTAAGGCTCCCTCATTTGTAAGTCACATTTTTTGTGTATTTGTTTTGTGGATCCCCAGTCATCTCTACAGGTTCTTCACGTTTCACTGCATTTCAGCTCTAATTACATCCCCCATCATGCTTGACTGAGTATTTTGTCTTCTTCATGGACTAGGAAACACTACGCCAAGACCATAACTAGACTTTGGTTACCTTGGGGACAAAATCCAAACAGACACATTCCCGGCTGGATGACATCTGGGATGCTTTGACTTTATAAATATATAAATACTGACATGACTGACAAGACTTTATAAATACTGTCACCATTCACAATACAGACTAAACATTGTACACAAATAGGCCAGGTAATGAAAATAAAAAGAGCTATAAAATAAAGACAATGTTATAATAAAGACTACAATTACTAAAAATGTAACAATAATAGTTGTTTATACATGACTAGAAAGAATCTTTTTCATTTAAGATGCATATTTTATTGCCCTGTGTCTTTGGGATCTTAAATACTGATGCTTGCTTGCCAGAGCCGAATCTTGTTGGACTTATATGGTCAAGCAGCGCGGGGAAAATGGGCGGGGCTAAATGCAACTTTGCCGTCTTTTATGAATATTAATGACGTTTTTCGACGTTCAACCTGTAGAATTCGGCAACGTCATCGCGCACTAAGACCAGGAAGTACACGAGGCTGAACTGTTCAGAAGGGAGGGAACGATATTGTAACAAACGATAGCCGGCTACAATTTTAAGAGTTGTTGATATTAAACTTAATCAGAGTTTACTTTGCGTTAACAGTTTGGTCGCTTAAGGTTTTTACTGGAAAGCGCAAACGAAGACAGAGAGAAAGGTGAGATGATCGTCATAGCTGATAATATCAATGCAACTCCAATGTAAAGCGTATATGCGGTCATACAGCACGTGTAGTTTGGTTATTGTTTACTGATGTATTGTTTATATGAACGTTTAGATGTCCCAGGACTCCTCCGCGTTGAGAGAGGAAGGGAACAGTTATTTTAAGACGGGTGATGTGCAAAATGCTCTCAGTTGCTACACGAAAGCTTTGAAGATCAGTGACTGTCAGTCTGATGCTGGTATTCTGTACCGCAATCGCGCAGCGTGTTATCTCAGACTAGAAGACTATTGCAAGGCGGAGGCAGATGCCACCAAAGGTATGAAGTCATCATGAAGTCATAATTTTTATTTAAACATATTACCTACAGTTCTGTCTGTGGTGTGTCTCCTGTCTAGCCCTGGATGTGGACCCTGGTGACATTAAGGCCCGGTTCCGACGATCTCAGGCTCTGCAGAAGCTTGGGCGTTTGGATCAGGCATTTTTGGACGTTCAGAAATGTGCACAACTGGAGCCCAAGAATAAAGCTTTTCAGGATCTGCTTAGACAGCTAGGAGCACAGATCCAGCAGAAGGTGGGTCATCAGTAATGTTTACTAGTACCTGTATTATTAAAGGCTGGCATGCATTATTTATGCTACAGGTATTAAAAGAAATCTTTTATGACTTGTTAAAGGGAGATTATCTCTAAGCTTTTAGACTCTAGCAGTGTTCCTGGTAGAGGAACTGGTAGCATTTCTGGTAGAGCATAGTGCTGGTAGCATTAAGATCATGGGTTGCCATGAATTCAATGACAGGCTATTGGAAAAAAGCATCTGCCAAATGCATATATGGTTTTGACATTGACCAGTAAGTAGTTATCCTGAATCTTTAAGGAACCACTCGAAACATCAACCACCTACCAATTGTCAGTGTAGGATTCATTTGTTTACCAAGTGTAGGATTGGTCTACTACTCACGAGAGCTCCCTGTGTGAATTGATGTTTGCTTTTAGATTGATTTGTTTATATGTTGTAGGCAACACAGCTGTCCTCCACAGACTCACGAGTTCAACAGATGTTCAAGCTCCTCGTGGACAACTCGGCTCAGACTTCAGACAAACAGAAGGTGGGCAAGAAACCCATAACTTCTTAACTTACCCACACGGTTAGGTTTTAGAGATGGCCTTCACATTTTTCTTGTTTTTCATCATCTTTTATTCAGGCTGCTCAAAATCTTGTGGTGCTCTCACGGGAGGACGCAGGTGCTGAGCAGATCTTCAGAAATGACGGGGTCAAACTTCTCCAGAACCTTCTTGAGTCCCAGCAGGAGGAATTGGTTCTCTCTGCTCTTAGAACTCTGGTTGGTCTATGTACCGGACACCAGTCGAGGGTAAAGGATCATCAAAACATCACATGCTAGTTCCCCTAGCAAGACCTCTGAAGCAGTTTGATTTTCTAGCCAATCAGCTTGAAGTTTCAAGTTTCAAGCCAATCAGATAGAAGGATAAATTCTACAGTTTTTGTCTGCAGACGATGGCCATTGTGAACGAGCTTGGCATGGACAGGCTTTGTGGCGTCATGGGTTCTGGTGAGTCTTCGGTGTCTCTTTCGGCATGTCACCTGGTCCAGGTGATGTTTGAGGCGCTAACAGAGGGCATGAAGAAAGAGATCAGAGGAAAAGATGAGGCTATATTGCCAGGTGAGAGATCGACTTCACAGCGACCTACTTTATGATATGACCAGAAATAATTTCCAGCAGAGAAACTTTGTTCCACTTTTTGTTGCGTGAGAAGAAAGAATCTGTGGAGTAATACAGGAGTCACGAAACTAGCACAGCTCTGTAGAACATTGACTGCCTGGGATGATTAATTGTACAGCTTGGCAGCCATTATACAACATTATATAAATACTTGACCATTAAATTAAGTAATCGACCAATCAGAATCAAGCGTTCTAGACAGCTGCGTATAATAAAGTCTTCAACCCTTCTCAAAAGTTTCATGAACTTAAAGTCACTGTAGTAATATGCATAAAACTCTAGATATTTTATTAGTACTAAAAGACAATCTCTTGTTTACGGCCTTCTGGAGTCATAAATCTAAAACATAAACTTATTGCCATTTAATTTTAAGGATGTTTTTATTGTGTATGTCGCAGAACCCTCCCGTGAGCTGCGCTCTATGTTGCGTCATCTCATTGACATGCTGCCGGCATCGAGTGTGTCTGGACCGGGACGTGACAGTGCCATCAACCTGCTTGTCAAACAGGTGCCGAGGAAATCTCTGAAAAACCCAGACAACTCGCTCACCCTGTGGGTCATCGATCAGGGTAATGACCAGAACCACTTTTACCTTGTGACATCACTGATTGCATCACTTGGCTAAAAATCTTTTCACCTCACACAATGCTTTGTAAATGATTCCTCAGCAGGCACACAACTTATATCGTCCGTTGTTGCTTAATGATTTAAGCTTTTGTTTTTTTCAAGGGCTGAAGAAGATTTTAGAAGTGGCAGGGACAGTTTCTGAAATAGGAGATGGGCCTTCACTCACAGACAACACTCCCATGAGCTGCTCTGTCCTCCTCAACAAACTGTATGATGATCTGAAGAGTGACAAAGAGAGAGAGAATTTCAGCAAGCTCTGTGAAGAATATGTCCAGTAAGTCCAATGAGTCATGGAGTTGCTAAACTGTACCATACTTTGCTATACTATGCTATACTATCATACTCTTGTTTTAACATTTTATCCTTTTGTATATTATTTACTAGTTACTAGTATACAAATTTATTGCCTTCTCAAAAGAATCAAAAAAGAATCTAGTGAAATCATCATTCTGTTGGTTTCTAATTGGATGGTAGAAAATGTGACCTCCAGTAACATTCTGTGTACAGGCACCATTTTGGCAGCTCAGGTATTGAGAGGAAACTGCGTGCAATACAGACAGTCTCAGTTCTGCTGCAAGGTCCCAGTGACGTGGGCAATCGCACCCTGGAGCTCAGCGGTATCATGGATGCTGTAATTTCCCTCTGCGCCTCAGAGAACATCACCCACCAGCAGGTGGCAGTAGAGGCCCTCATCCACGCCGCCGGTAAAGCTAAGAGGGCGTCATTCATCACAGCCAATGGTGTCGCTCTGCTGAAGGATCTTTACAAGAAGAGCGACAATGACCGGATACGCGTACGAGCGCTGGTGGTTAGTATTCAAGAAACTGTGCAAAGAAACTTGACCCACGGCAAAACGCTAATGCTAATTTCTGAATGTTGTTTATCACTGGCTATACAGTTGTGTTTGTGTGTTTTGTAGGGGTTGTGCAAACTTGGCTCAGCTGGAGGCACCGATTTCAGCATGAAGCAGTTCGCTGAGGGTTCCACACTTAAACTCGCCAAGCAGTGCAGGAAGTGAGTTTTGTAGTATTAGACGGAGACTTGTATTGTTTAACCTGCCTTGAAGTTGTTAGGACAAGCTTCACTATTACTATTACAGCTAAACAGTTAAATATTAAATTGTTTGTGCTATAAATCTGAATGCTACACTTGGTGTTGTTTGTTTAGTAGGTCATGGGGCATAACAGTTGGGCCTGAGCCTTGTATAGGGAACAAAATATTGCATAGATCACCCATATCACCATTGCATAGCAACCTTTGCATAACTGCATAGCAACACCACTCACAACATGCTACCATTATGGCAGCTAGTGTTGCACAGGTCGCAAACATCACACACATATTTGTGAAAAATGTAAATGTGTTAAGATCACGATTAATTAGATCCTGTATCGATATATGCATGTGAACCTTTTACTCCAACAGTGACCTATTTCATTGTACATACTGCAGCCAAAGCGATTTTTGCTGATCCAGAGCTCATTAGAGGCATAGAATGATCTTTAAATGCAAAGCTGCAAGCGCTGGTGGCCCCTTCAGCATACTGTCTTTATTTCCCAGGTGGCTTTGCAATGAAGCCCTTCCACCTACATCACGCCGCTGGGCCATCGAGGGTCTGGCCTATCTCACGCTGGACGCAGATGTGAAAGAAGACTTAGTGGAAGATAAGAAAGCCCTTCAGGCTATGTTTGAGCTGGCCAAGGTATCACTGATGTACTTGTCTAAACCGCACTTGCCCTAAATTGGTCTGCTAATTAGTTTGAATACAACTAATACATTCCTGTAATAATCTTCTTATAATGTTTGCAGTCTGAGGATAAAACTGTGCTGTATGCTGTTGGCTCCACGCTGGTGAACTGCACCAACAGCTATGATATTGAGAAGCCAGACCCACAGATGGTGGAACTCGCTAAATACGCAAAACAACACGTACCTGAGGAGCACCCAAAGGTAAAAACCAGTTACACGCTGACAATAAAGTCACTTACCACAAAATTAAAGCTGCAATCTGTAACGTTTTTGTTAAAAGGAACAATTTTTGAGCAAGTACTTGAGATCAGTTTTCAACACGGTCTTCTCGTGGTAAGTTTATAATAATGATTTATAGTTTCAGCTGTCGGCTCCCCTGGAAATATCATGTTGACTTGACTACCTTTTAACATGCGGATGCTGTACTTGTAACTTGTTCCTACAGCAGTTATTTAAAATTTAAACTTAATCAACTCAAAAAATATAACTAATAACTTGCAGTTTTACATTTCAAACAGAGGTGGTGCTAGAGAAGTTCAAGTTATGAACTGTACCTTTAAAATAACAGTACACCTAAAAATAAACATGTCATTTTATACCCAATTGCCTTTTTCCTTTCTGTAGAACATAACAAATGTTTTATTTCTTTGAGCTTTAAAATTTAAGCACAGCTAATGATTCAGTGTGTCATTGTTTAGGACGCCCAATCGTTTGTAGAGAAGAGAGTGGTGAAGCTTCTGGAAGCAGGGGTGGTGTCAGCACTGGTGTGTATGGTGAAGCAGGAGAGCCCCGCCCTCACCGAAGCCTGCAGAGAATGCATCGCCAGGTGTGTTACCTTCAACCTCAATCCTGATTGGTTGCTCAGAGTTTGATGCTCCTTCACCCGCCGGGAAAATTCAGTTCACAATGAAGCTTAATCAAACAATCGTACACCACATCTGAAGACCTCAGAGGGCTTGTTTAGAAGGTTGAATTCAAAGATTGCTACAGTAAAACGAATTCATTTGCACAGCAGTTCCTGCCGTTTCCCAATACTGGCACGACCACAATCCCAAATTCAGATTAAATTGTTCCGTCAGGGGAGCTTCTTTGAAATTTGATTTTGATGCGCAAGATGGTTCTTTCTGCAAGAAATTGTCCCTCATTTTCAGTGAAATGATACATATTCTTTCTTCCTCCAAACAGGGTAATGCTGGCTCTGGTGGAGAGACAGGAGGACAGGGGTTTGGTTGTAGCACAAGGTGGAGGAAAAGTAAGTATGTTTTACCTGTCATTTCAGCCGCAGCACTTCCCAAAATATAAGTGTGTTTGCAATAAAACAGCATTATAATTGATCTGTTTGACGCAGGCCTTGTTGCCGCTGGTTTCTGAGAGCACAGATAAGGGGAAGATCAAGGCAGCACAAGCTTTGGCCAAAATCACCATCACGTCCAACCCTGAGATCGCCTTCCCAGGAGAGAGGGTAAGACAAGACCCCATTTGACGTCTTTTACTTCTTATATTCTGTAACTGATGATGGTTCATCTGTGTGAAGGTCTATGAGGTGGTGAGACCGCTGGTCAGCCTGTTGGCACTTGATTGCACGATGCTACAGAACTTTGAGGCTTTGATGGCCCTCACCAACCTGGCTGGCATCAGCGAGAGACTCCGGTCAGCCGAGATTCTCTATGAAATCTTCTGTCTTTACAATTCAATTTTGACTCCTCCCTTTTTGACACATTGACCCCCTCCTCTTTTTGCATGTTGAATCCTCCCTTTTATCACATTCCGTCACTTTCTCCATCTTCCACAGGCAGAAGATCATTAAGGAGAAAGCTGTACCCAAAGTAGAAGGGTATATGTTTGAAGAGCACGATCTGGTCCGTGCTGCAGCCACAGAATGCATGTGCAATCTGGCCTTAAGCACAGAGGTATGTCTCAGCATGCTTCATAGATCTGTAGTTACATTTATTTGGTCTAGTTACTTTGATCATTTACGGATGTCATTTAAAGCAAAGGGTTGTTTTTATTCATAAGTGTCCCTCGGGATATTCACATAAAGTTTTACATGTGTTGAAGGTAAATTGGACTCTTGGTGGAATGTAATGTTTCTTTATTTATCAGGTGCAGAAAATGTATCTGGCTACTGACAGTGACCGCCTCAAGTTGCTGGTCCTTTATAGCGGTGAGGATGACGAGCGTCTGAGGAAGGCTGCGTCAGGCACTCTGGCTGTGCTGACCGGTGAGATGCCTGAGCTGTGCTCGCGTATTCCTGAAACGGTGAGTGCTGGAGTCTCCTGGGTCCTAACATGTTTGTAAAAGCAGCTAGCTTACAAGGTCCCATTCTCTGGGGTCAAAGTTCAAGAATTGTCCATTTGGACAGTTTGAACCTACCGTACCGCCTTGCAATTGTTAGACCAGATGTTCTGGTCCTTTCTCCTCAGAAACCTGCTTTCTGAACTGGACTCGTATGCCAAATTATCTGAACTGAACCCTCCTCCAAAAATGTTATTTTGGTCTTCATTCCACGACTCTCATGTTCTTCTTCCTCAATTCCTGCAGACGAGTCACTGGCTGGAGATCTTTCAAGCTCTGTTGCTCAGTGAGCTTCTGGACCTGAGGCACCGAGGTGTAGTCGTTGTAATGAACATCATGCAGGCCGACAAAAGCCTCGCGGAGAAACTGATGGAGAGTGAAGCGTTGGAGATCCTCTCTGTCCTGGCTAAAGCAGAAGACCCCAAACAGGCCTCCGTTCGCAAGGCTGCCCAGCGTTGCCTGGATCTGGCTATTGAGTACGGCCTTATCCGCAACAATGAGGGAGGAGTTAACGGCCATTCTGACCAATTACAAGTCAGTTAGGATTCGGTGGTAGATTAATAAGAATGCGTCAATGACAGGATGTCTTAGGTTTTTATTCTGTCTATTGTTTTGGAGTCTTCTGCCCAGTGTGGATGAAAGCATAGCACATTTCATTTTGTCTAAAAGACCAAATATTATTTAATTCACCTCCATTCCGCTACTTGCACTCAAATCACTTATTTTACATATTTCTGCATTCCAAAATATTATCCAACTGTTGTTCTCATAAATGATGCTCTGTGTGTTTAAAGGCACAAAAGAATTGATCTTATATTATTTAAGCTTTGACATTGAATTGTTTAATAGCACCTCACCATTTATATTCAAGTCTTTAATTGCTGAGTGTAAAATGATGTATTCTGGTTTTATATAAACACTACTGTTGTTTGAAATGTGCTGGTCTATAATGTATTATTTACTTCTACACTGTAAAATCAGAGAAAATACTAGTCACAAAAACAAGTTTATTAGTTTACATTTTGCAATATTTAGCAACTTTAAATAATTGAAAAGCTAAACGGGAGTAATTTTTTATGATTTTATATAACTTTTGCCTCTTGTATGAGAATTGGTTATTTGATGGATTCTGACCAAGGTAAATTTTGCTAATTTATTACAGAAACATTTGTTATTTTTCCATCTCAGGTTTTTAATTAACCATTATGTCTTTAAAGGGAACAACTTCCATTCCACCGTTTATTTACAAACTCGTCTATTACACATAGCAAAATAGTCTTTGGAAAAACGGGTCTTACAAACAAGTTAAATTTAAGCAATAACTTGTGGAACAATAAGGTGACAAATCGAAAAAAACTACAAATCGAGAATGAGGCCTCTCGCTCTCCGTACCGACTCTCTGCCTGACCAATCAGAGCGCAGAACGTTATTCACACGTGTGGCGCATAATGTCCTTTTCCGCACCGGTGTCGGTATTTAAACGGGTAACAGAAGTGAGACGCGTGTAAATGTGATACACGATTGTGGTTTAGTTACGGATGGCTGAGCTACTGTTCAAGTACACTAGTAATGCTTCAGTCAATAGATGTAGATGTTATAAAATAGTACGAATAAGCAACGTGAGCCTGTATTTATTATTATTTTGGCCACCGTCCCTTGGTTCCCAAATGTCGTTGTTTGACGGTCCAAACACGGATTGAGGCGGTTCTGCTGAACCGGGCTGTGTGTTCGGTGTTGTGTGTATGATTTACATTATAAGGGTCATTTTTGGCCAAGATTGTGCTATTTTGGGGCAAAGGAAGAATCTGGTTTCAATATGTCCCTCTCTGAACTTGATGACCACCTTTCTGTTAGAAACAGGGGAGACTGTGGAGCTATTACTGGAGATCTATACTTTTTTTCAATAGCACATTATGGAAAAAAAGTATAGACAGCACTGTGATTTAAAACAGAAAATAAAGGTTCTAGGGAATAGCTATTAAATGTTGTTGATGCTTGAATTTGTATCGTTTCTAGTAGAACAACATTTGTATGTGCACTAAATGTGTTTTATTTTTCATATAGTTAGTTTGTATCTGTGTTTATTAAACTTATTTTAAGTCTCCTCACCAATGTTTTGGTTTCTTCTTGCTTTATTTAAACATATAAGGTATAAAATATGAAGTCGCTTTTAAATAAACACATTTATACATTTATATTGCCGTCTGCATATAAAAACTCTTTGGCACTATTTGTATACATCACAAGGTTTTATGGTAAACTCGCAGTCCAATACAAAGACAATAAAAATGCTTTAACATCTGCATCAAAATATTGATAATGTGGCATAAAATCAATATACCTGCAATTTAACATTGTTTAAAAATCCATTATAATGATCCAGAGTGTTTCTGTTCGCATTTTGTGGACAGGAAGGTGATGTTTAGGCAAGTTATTGGTCAAATGATACATGGAGGCTCAGTTATGCTGACTGGCAATAGATTTATTCCTTTGAATTCTGGCTTAATACCTGCAATTCTTTACCACAGCGCCCTCTAGTGGTGAAACGACTTTATAAGGCCGCACTGGGACACTGCAATTATTAAGCCCTGGAAGATAAATTGATTTAGTGGAATTGGATAAATAATTTCAAACATTTGTTCAGCTCATTATTATTTCACTATGTAAATCATATTGTCTGTGGCTTAACATTCTCCAAACATGATTTATGATAATGTCCACAGTTCCATTACAAAATGTTCTGTCCAAAACAAACACACCGATTCGATGACGTCAACTGAACGGTGCAGTTTCACATGGCGCGGTCTATAAATGAACACGGTGTATAAATGAACGTGTTTTGTGTGAATCAGTTATTGGGTCTGATCTGATAGGGTCGCGATGAGGAGAACAAAGCAGGTTGTGCTACTGTACATGACACACACACCTCCCCTGCTAACACACATTGAGGTCTGTGTGGTGTAAATTTCCCCGTTACAAAAGAGCCCTGACACAGAAGCTATTTTGACTGTGAATAAAACATCTGATTCTCCCTTGTGGCTTATTATAGTTATTCAACAGGAATTTTAGCTCAGAACGCTGCTTTGTGTTCCCAGAAAGACAGCTGAGGTTCAGTCTGTGCAAATAACTCCAGCTGTTTGCTATTGTGTGCTTATTAACTATTGGTTTAATTTTTGTAAGATTTTAACTAAACATTTTGTCTTACGTTTATTATACTGACTAAATGTGTTTTTAAATGCACTGTAAGTTGGTTTAAGTTAAAGTGTTAAGTGCCAAATGCACAAATGTAAATTCGTTCTTCATTAATTCAAAGTCACACAGGTTTGTGAGGTAAACGAGTGTGTAACCTTTACTATGCAATATGGCTGTTCTGTACAGTTCATGGCAGTATTAGAATATCCCTCCCATGTCTCAAATCGAAAATGAAAACATTCAGCATTCGCCCCAGACTTTGTAAAATCACTCTGGTGTTGTTGAAATGCTCTCGGGCTTGTGGCCTTAAATACTAATTAATTCCAGGCGATGGCTGCTGTAACTAACACTAAACCGGTCTGAGGAGACCTGTGTCATCTGTTTCACACCACAACAAGAGCCCTTGTGAGCATCTTGTATACGATACTTTTATCTACCATCTAACCTGCACTATAAACACTCCAGTGATACCAACACTCAGAACTTCTATTGTATTAAAAATATGTGAGGCGGCGTTAAGAGGCAAATATTTACACGTTCTGTTGTTCAGTCTAGTCATACCCTGAAAGCATTTGTAAGGTATTTAACTGTAGTTGGTTAAAATGAATTGATTCCATCTGTGGTTTAGTTTAACTAGCAGGGGTCATACATTAAACTGGTATTATGGATTTAGTATCAACATTCAATGAAGTCGTGATGGCTAAACATTCCAGGTCAAAATAAGGGTGATGTGGTCCCTTTAACATGGACATAATGCCATTGTTAAACTCAACAGAGGGCAACAGCTAACAGGGAAAATTCTGAGAATGTTGGCTGAAGTTTTATAAAAGATATCAAAGAAATAATAGAAGTAAACAATGTTAATTTAGCATCTATAAAACTGATGTTTTGAACATTCCAGGAACTTTTAAAATAACATTTGATAACGCTTTTATTATTTAATGGAATTGTTACAGAAACATTCTTAAATGACCTAAAATTGTTAGCTAGGAAGTTAAAATATTTGCTTATGTACGTGATATTGTCCAAACCAAGTTCAAACCGAATTCAAATGATCAGTATTACAACACATACTAACCTCTATTTTAAAAAACATTACTAAACCAGCCCTGAAACTGCTAAATGTAGAGTCAATTACCAGATGAGGTAATTGAAACTGCTACAATGCATTCAATGCTATTTCCAAGCTCAAGGTCCCCTGGCTTCAAGAAGAAGAGAACAAATGTACACTGACAGAAAACAGCCATTCAAACCAGCTGAAGTGAGTCTATACTCACCTTAACAGAAATAGCTCATGCATTCAAACACATACTGCATTAAATCAGTAACAAGGTGTTCCAGCACATGAGTGACGCAAACCAGACAGAGCGACGCAAACCTCCACAAACTCTTAATGAGACATTTTACCTCCAGCAAAAGCTTTAAAATAAACCGGCTGGACCTAATGGAGGTTATGCACTATGTTAAGTAAATGTCCAGGAATATTACATAGACTGTGACATAGACCAGCAGATACTGACTGGATTACAGCATTTTATAGCGGCTCAGAACAGTTTAACCCTTATTGCCGTAAGACCATTTACTGAGTTACACACTTTATGAACATGTTAAGATTATGAACATGTTAAGACCGCTATTGGTGTTAACAGGGTCATGAGGGGTCAATGGGGTTCAATACATTCACAGTAAACCCCATTCTGTGAGAGTTAATGGAAAGATTTAGGGACTGTGTGTATTTTATACATACACACAGGTTTCTACAATGTAAACAAAGACAGAGAGCATCTCACTGCAACAGTCTTGCAGAAAGCATGTAAACTGTATTGAATTTTAACAGTTTCACTTGTTCCACAACAAAGGTGGCAAAGTATACGTGTTCATTCAGCTAATACAACAATAATAGTCAGTGTATCACAAACACAGCATGCGTTACGTCTTCATCAGTAGCCAGAGTCAATTACAAGAGAACAGATGAAGTTCTCACTCGTGTGTACAGCCACATTGTCTGTCCAATCAATCAGTAACAATGAGGTCATTTAGTCCAGTAATGTCCAGAGAGAGCAGCGTGTTCACAGAGCCTGTGGACAGAAAGTGGCCGCCAAGCATGACAGATAACATACACACTTTGTGCATTAAGTACTTCATGTACTTTGTAGTACAAGTGATACTGGCAGAGGTTAACAGCTCCGCAAATCCTGGTGCTATAAAGGAGCGCTAACAAGCCTGCTGGCCCAGCTATAGTAGAAGTTACAGGCAGAACCTCTTTTCCAAAATTATCCTTCAAGTTTTCCTGAAGAGTTCTTAGTACATAAGTTGTCATTTTAACATAATTGATTTCTGTTGCAATAAATCTGGGCATTATAATAATTTATAGATGTTTCAGCCACACTCACACACAACCGGATATGGGTAATATTTTCTGGCAAACGTTGTAACTTTTATTACAGTCAACTACAAACAAATCCCAGTTTCAGTGGAATATAATGCATCAATTCTGTGGTGGTCTCTTTAACAGACACGCGTTAAAGTTTACCTGAATACCCACAATGCAATGCACTCGTTTGACTCCCTATTTCCTGTGTGATAAATAAACACTTTGCCGTTCCACGTTGGTTTTGCACGTATTTCTTGTACTCTGTATGTTTATTAAAATATATTATAAATATAAACATGTAGATTGTCAACATTTGTGTCATTGTTTGATAAGACGGTTATGTTTGTACACAAAAATGTATTGAAAATCTATTTGTGTGTATTAAAACACACACACACACACACACAATGTTGCACGACGTTTAATATCCATTAATCCTTAAACACTTCTGGGTCTGTCCTCTGTGTTTACGGGGCGAAAAACGCAGACACACCTCCGCGCTCCCGGCGTGTTTAAAAGTGGCACTAATGCGCGTCCCCGTCTTCTATCAGCATCACCAGGCTGCACTTTAACAAACTGCAGACATGGGCAACTGCATGGACGGCCTACGAAGCACCTGCGACCGGCCAAAAAACACCAACGTTAAGTGGAGTTTACCCGCCGTGTGTTTGGTGTGGCAGCTGGCCATGATCGTCCTGTTTGGGGTGTTTGTGCGGTACAACGAGGAGGCAGATACCCACTGGGTCGACTTCAGAAAAGAAAATAACATTAGCAGTGATATTGAAAATGACTTTTACTTCAGATATCCTAGTAAGTAAGTTTATTAATATACGAATTAGTATCTCTTAGGCTAAATAACGGAGTATTTGAATTGTTTGTGCATCATATTTATGTCCACATGGGTTCACGCGCACGTGCTTGATTCTTAAGGTGCGTTTGTAAAACGTGCACGTCAGAATCACTTTAATGCGAAAATGTCTTATTTCTCAAAGCATTAGATCTGACCAAAAAAAAACAACAACAAAAAAAAACAAAAAAACACACGAATTCGGCTTAGATGGCAAGTTTCTCTCATGCATGTAAACGATGCAATGATGTTGCACTGATGTATGTTATATACAAAAGTTACTCTCATTCATCTGAGTCTATATGCAGAACTGTTTTAACTGAAAATGTTTTGGGCAGGTGGGCTGGTTCGGATGGGGGGGGGGGCAATAATATTGAGTCTTGCATTTATTTATGCAAGACTCAATATTATTTGTCAGCTTTACAATGTGTGAAGGTGTGGTTGAATTCTTCTGTCATGTTAAGATTGATGAAAGATCCAATCTCACATGACAGGTGGTGTATAAGCTGTTGTTGAGTTGGGCTGATCGTATGTCACTGAACGCATTTGGTCCAGTTGTTTTTGTGAGGTGTGACTTACCACGACTTGCCTCTGTGTGGAGCTCATTTCTTAGTTAGGGAGCAGTGGGTCAGTGTTCCTGCAGCCCAGCTGCTGGTACCCCATTGTGTTATACTGATAACACAGTATACCATACTGATAAATGCGTCTCCCAAATGTAAATGAATTTAGGGTGATACAAATTCTGGCTGGTGCAACAAAAGCACTAAAACAGGGCGGGTTGTTTTGTATAAACAGATATTGTTGGTGATGTGGTGTTTGTGAGATCTGATGCCACCTAATGTGTCTAAAACAAATGTATCACACCTGTGGCTTTCAGATCATAAGTAATTTACTTTAATGGGCACAGACTGTGTTATTTGTGTGTAAAGGACTTTCTTTATAAGCCCTATAATTAATCCAGGCATGATGGCTTAACACCACAGTGGGGATTGAAAATCTCCTGCCTGTCTTTTGACACTAATCTAGGCTTGTATTATCCACCTCTCATTGGTTCACAGAGATCTCAAGGTGAAATGTCACCAATCAGCAACTGTGTTGGGAAAACAGCTGTTGTTGGTTTCTAGAAGTCGATTTATGGTAACAGTGGCCAGCAGGTCCTTTTGCACGGTGCAAATAAGGGTGTCCAGAAACCTCATTAGTGTCTGTTGTCATTAGCTTTTGACATAAGCAGTTTTGTGGCGTCGCCGGCATCGCAGTGTCCTTGGCTTGTGTTGTTACTTAACGCTTGCATTGCAAGAGAAAACTCATCTTTACTATAACTGACCCAACCCAGTCCTGTTCACTGTTAGTGTTCAGAACTGCTACATTCAGTCTTATCTGCTGCTCTTTTGACCTCGGTGTCACCACACACCTGGAACCGGCTTAAGTGCCTCATTTGACCATCAGCATGAGGTTGATTGAATTTTAATTTGGAGTCACTTATTCTAGCTTGGAGAATTTTATAATTGTCACCTGTAAGCATTATAACCCTAAATGTCCCAATGTAGACACTTATATTACATATATAGGGTTGTCATATATAAGGACATGATATATATCATCATAACCCTACATGTCCTTATGGAATCACTTGCAACATATATGGGGTTCTCATATTTAGGGACATGATATATACCATTCCATTGAGATGTTTCTTCATGACCTTTAACGTGGTCCTGATGAACTAGTTTGAGAACCTCATTGTTTTTTTTTTTTTAATCCTATGCAGGCTTCCAAGATGTTCACGTCATGATCTTTGTGGGCTTCGGGTTCCTTATGACCTTCTTGAAGCGCTACGGATTCGGAGCTGTGGGATTCAACTTCCTCATTGCGGCTTTTGGGCTCCAGTGGGCTCTTCTGATGCAGGGCTGGTTCCATTCTCTGGACTACACTGATGGAAAAATCAAGATTGGTGTGGAGAAGTAAGTTTTTGAATTGAATTTGAATGAATTTTTTTTTTTTCATTGGATAGTTATTTATTCATTGTTAGCCGGGGGAATTTTAACCATAACCCTGTGCTGATAACTAAACAGACAGACATGTTTATCTCTGGCATCAACTTCGTTCCCACAGGCAAGATTTGTTTTGTGTTTAAACATTAATTAGAACACTGCCTGCTGGCCTGGAACTAGAAATGGAGTACAGTAGAGTACGGTATTTAGTACACGCATCACAGTTTATTGTTGTAGCTTTTTGATTATGATCTTCTAACTGAAGGCTGTTTTTGAGAAGGTCTAGTTGAGAGATGGGAGTGGCGGATTTTTACATCTGGTCATTTCACGAACCGTTGCGATTGGGTTTGTTTTATTTAAACCTGGCAACATAACTCAAAAGTTATTATGTATAGTTATTACGTCCACTGCAAAGGGGATTTAAATATGATCTACCATAGTCCACTTCTGTGCTGATGCTAACTCCAGATACATTTAGCTATTTGATGTTTGCTAAATGCTAATGCTTTTCACCCCATCAAGCACATAATAACTATCAATTTGTATCTTATTCTTGTTTACTTCCACTGGGAATGCATGACTCCCAACAGCTCAGTCTTCAGTACATACATGCCCTGAACAACCGTATGTCACCTCATATGTTGGGTTTGGGTCAATTGTATGTTTATGTCTTGTGTTTTTGGTTCAGCCTGATCAATGCAGATTTCTGCGTGGCTGGATGTCTGATCGCGTACGGCGCTGTGCTGGGGAAGGTCAGTCCGGTCCAGCTGCTGGTGATGACCCTGTTTGGTATCACGCTGTTTGCTGTTGAAGAATTCATCATTCTCAATGTTCTGCATGTGAGTTTCTTTACGTTCCTGTGGGACGTTCCGTTGGACTCACAATGAGTCCATTTACTGTAAAACTAAACTTTGTTGCTTCTCAAACATGTTGCAAATAATATTGACTTCCACTTTAAATGACGTAAATTGAACTTTAGACACTTATTTCCTTGATCCCTGTTAGGCTAAAGATGCTGGCGGCTCCATGGTGATCCACACGTTTGGAGCTTATTTTGGTCTGTCCATATCATGGGTTCTGTACCGACCCAATTTGGATAAGAGCAAACACATGAACGGATCCATGTACCACTCGGACCTCTTTGCTATGATCGGTAAAAATACAGCAAAACATAATTACTGTTTTTAATTCGGGCTGCATGATATTGAGAAAAAACAAGTGATATCTGAAATGTGTGGTTTGCAATTCAATAATGTTTTTTAGATTGTAAAATCATTTGAAATTTTATTAATATGTTATATTAAAAACAAACATCTCCTAAATAACATTTGCATGCCAGTCTCTCTATCTGCAGTAAGCTATAACATTGATTACACAAAAGTTTGTAGTAAAATCATGTAGTTGTTGCCAATTATTTGTATATGCAAAATGCAATATTTGCTTTTGCTATATTTTAATATCTGCAAACATACTTTTAATACAGAGTAAATATGTAACACTAAAGTCATTATAGATGATGTCATTCCCATATTGATGGTTCTGATGGGAAACCCACTCTTGTCATGCAGGTACTCTGTTCCTATGGATGTTCTGGCCCAGTTTTAACTCGGCTATCGCGGATCATGGAGATGGTCAGCACAGAGCCGCCATCAACACCTACTTGGCTCTGGCCTCCACCGTCCTGACCACAGTCGCCATGTCCAGCCTGTTCGAGAAAACGGGAAAGCTAGACATGGTAGCCATTTAATACGTCATTCTCAGATTACAAAACGGTTGAATGTTACCAGTGTAATTACGTTTGGAGACCCCCAGGGACACATCTTTGTGGGGGACACATCCCCTGCCTCCCATATTATTTCTTTTTATTGGATAAAATATTTAAATATTTGTGTGTAGTGGCTGTTCCAGTTAATGCTAATAAATATGCACAACCCTCTGATCCTTCAGTTGTACCAGCCAATCATCTCCCTTCTTCTCGTTGTCTAAACGGACTTGTCTCAATCCCCCACATTTACTGCCCTCTAGTGGTCGCAAAAAATACATCCCCTACAAATGGGCTTTCCGCAGTTCCCTTTAATAAAAACGTGCTTGTTAAATTGTATGCAAAGTGCTGCCATTATAAAGGAATGAATCCAAGCCAAGCGTTATTCCCTGTTTTTTTTTGCTTCCAGGTTCATATCCAGAATTCCACACTGGCGGGAGGCGTTGCTGTGGGAACAGCAGCTGAGTTTATGTTGTCACCATACGGGTCGTTGATTGTGGGTTTCTTTTGTGGAGTCATATCCACACTGGGCTACATTTATATCTCTGTGAGTGTTTACATCAACTTGTAACTTTATCTTACTTGTAGCTACAAGTCTGAACTTCTAGTTTAGTAAACGTTTATTTGATTTACTGCTGGTCAATAAGGAATTAAATCAAATATTTTAAATGTAAATTTATACGTAAAAAACTGTTTGAGAAGAAAGATTTAGTCATATTGCAAAATTCTGTTTGATTCTGTTCGCATGTTTTTTTTCACTAAATGCGAGTCTGTCTTTATTGAAGAAACATTATTTAATGAATAATGTATCAGTTTCATTCAAAATGACTCTGCGTGGTGGTTTCATGCTAATGTAGTTTAATGATAGCATTAACGTTCTCATTCGTCTCAATGCGCCTCAGCCGTTCTTAGAGGAGAAACTGAAGATTCAGGACACCTGTGGCATTCATAACCTGCATGCCATGCCTGGAGTCATTGGAGGGATTGTGGGTGCCATCTCTGCTGCTGCTGCCAGTAACACAGTGTATGGTGATTTAGGGTGAGTGATAACTGTGATATCACAAATGTTTAAAGATCTGTTATGAATGGCTAGACGGATTTCTCACACAGAACTTTACATATTATGTTTCTGTTTTAGGTTGGAAAATACTTTTGACTTCTTTGGGGATTTTAGAAAGCGGGTTCCCACTGTTCAAGGAGGATTTCAGGCAGCCGGACTGTGCGTGGCCTTATGTTTTGGAATAGGAGGCGGAATTTTTGTTGGTAAGTGAGGACTTGATCAGTGTTTGTTTAAAAACATTTTGTTTTGTTTTTTTCACGCATCGCATTTGTGTAAAAACATTAGTGTGTTTGTTTTTGTGTTTGTTGTTTGTTTGTGTTGTTACTTAACCATGTGTTGGTACAAATCCTCTTTGTAGAGATGTGAAGTGTAAGAAGTGTAATTTTTTTCCCAACAGGCTGTATTCTGAAGTTGCCTATCTGGGGTGACCCTGCAGATGAGAACTGCTTTGATGATGAGATCTACTGGGAGGCGAGTTTATCCTGATCAAAGTGAATGTAAACATTATGTTTCCTATAATATATGACACTATATGTTTCTTTCATTAATGGCTGCAGGTTCCTGAGGATGAAGAAAGTGTTCCTCCTATCCTGGCTTACAACAACCACATGATCCCCAACAAACATGCAGACGTGTGAGTGAAGAATCATAACGTTTTACTCCTCTAGGGGACCGAATCTTACAGAACCGCGTTTAAAATGTAAAGATGAACGCGATTAAATGTTACTATTCTACAATGGATAGTATTTTACACTTGAATAATGAGTCTATTTGTACAATTGCAGTATTACTAAAGTTATTAACCGCTTCCTGCCACAGGATGGCGCTTGGTGACCGCATTGAGTTCAGGACAAGATGGTTTAAATGGTGAAATTCGTGTAAAATACATTTGTAACCTGAAAATAACGAGCCGTTTCTTATGCAGGACAGAGACGAATTTCGTGGAGCAGCGCCAACACTAAGCAACACACCTGATGTGATCTGTGTCATTGGAAATGTTTCCTGCCGCCGTTTTAACAAACATATCAAATGGACATTTCATTTTGCTTTCATGCAGCACAAATCTGGCATCAAACCTGGAAATCCTTTCACTGAACAGAACATTTGTTATTCTAATACTAAATACTGTAAATACTGTCTTAATATATTTGTATATCACACAGACTATCAGGTTATTGATCAGACATAATGGTTATGGTTAAAATAGATTATATTTCTTGTTGTTTTTCCAAGAAATATCCAAAGGAAAGGATTTGATGATGATTCATTTTCATGTTCAGAGAAAATGTGACAAACACCCACAGCCTTTAAACCTCCTAGCAGTTACTTTTTAATTTCAGCTGTAGTATACAGAATCATTTTACAGGTTTATTCTGTTATTCGTGTTTATAGCTGTGCAAAGATCCTTGGTTATTGTGTAATTGCTGTTTTATAAGCTTAGATGTTGCCATTCTTGCATTAGCAACAGCACATTGTGTTCATCTTATGTCATCAAAATTAAATATTCTTTGTTTTGTCGTTGTTTGTACCAATTTATTTTTCCCTCTATAATCCCGATTGCTTTCATGTCAATCAACATGTTTGTGCAACAAATTTTATTTTAAAACAGATTTTATTGAACAACAATGTGCAACTTGTATGTAAATGTTCCTCCTTTTCTCAGAAATTGTACTTTACTTGTATACAATATAGTACTTGTATTGTACTGTCAATCTTATAAATGTTCCTTATTGTAAGATTGTTTAAAAAAGTTAATCTATAATTGTTTATTGCCAGATTAAATTATTGAAATAATTCTTATCTCAGATAAAGTTACTATTTCTTTACACACTTTACAGACACTAGTACCACTTTGACGAAGAAAAGATTGAATTAACTTTTTCCATGTCGTCTAATTTGTAACGTGATGAAGAAAATACTTTATGAAATATGTAATTAGGTTTAACTAACCAGCCCACAAATACAATTACACAACAGTCTTGGTAAACGTGACTGTTTTAAACTCTCATTCCTGCCCTCTGTGGCCAGTGACCATCTTTATGTGCCTTGTTGACTCATGTTTGGGTGAAAGGTTGTGACATTTGCTTGTCTGAGGTCAATTGGATGATGTCAGAGGTGACCACGCCACATGTCTGTGCCATTAACAACAAGACCAACAGATAACTGGATGTTGGAGGTCAAAGGGCAGATGCATTTATTTGTTCACTGGACAGGTGATTGTGTTTAAAGTATTCATAAACTGCAAACACTCTGTGTGATTTATGCTATGTATGATGTAGCATTTTTAAATTGAGTATGAAACATGCAGTGTTGTTCAAAAGGACTCACTTGACTAAATGTGTCTCTTTTGATCCTAAAAAACATGATGCAGTTGTGCATACATGCTTAAAATGAGTTTGTAGACCTGTTTGGTTTTACATATGAATTTCTTTGAATTTTTGTGTTAATGCACAAACTTGCACAAACAAAAACTTCAATACTGTATATAAAACATATCCCAAATTGTTCCCAGAGTGTTCAGAACTGTAATCTATAGCCCAAACAATGTCTACTTTGAAAAACTTGGAAACAGGAATGATTACTATATAATTCCCAAACTTCCTTGAATGGAATTCTATCATTTTAATGACGTGTTTATTACTAGTCATTTTAAAATATAAAAAACTTACTGAGGTAATTTAGGAACTCATAGGTGTGTCCAAACTTTGAACTGGTATTGCAGAGTTAGGACACTGATAGTTTACAATATTTAATCGGAGACAAAGAGGAGAACAATGGTTTTTATGTGTGTAGCTGTGAACGCAAGCCTTTAATTTCCACTCGGCGGGAGATCACCATGTGACATACTTAGATCTTAGCTCCCATCTCAGCGGAGACGCTAAGGAACAAACAAACGTTCCAATTAACTGCTTTAAGGAGCCTGTGGAGGAAAGCTGGAATCCCTCTTTTTTCTATTCGTCCTCACACACCCCCTTCTCCACCTTCTCAGCATTCAGATCTGCCTCTTCCATTCTCCACCAACCCCCCCCCCCCTCCACACGGTCCTCGCACGGCTAATGTATATTCATTTAGCACTTATGTGACGGACACAACCCCCTGTTAAAACTAAATCAAACTCCTTTCATGACATGATCCTGTTTGCCGGGCTCAAAGGGTCCTGAGCCGAGGGGGGCACTGACCCTAAAGACAGAGTGGGAAGAGGTGGGGTCTGGAGGAGGAGGGGACAGATTTGATCCTATAGCCCCCCTAAAAAAGACACCACTGTCTGCCTCAACGGTGATTAAGGCAACCAATGGCGGACACGACCAGGACGACGGCGGGAACTTTCGGGAGCCGTGCTGGAGATTAAAATATGTCACGCCCATTCAGAAAGAGTGGGATAAAGAAATAATGGGACGTTATAGGAGGGAACGAGGGAGAGAAAGAAATCTTTTCAGGGCTGGTGACTGATTGCCTGTCTTTTGATTGACAGGCGGTCCTGAGGTGAAGGGTGGGAAAAATGGGAGTGTGTTTGTGGGTGGGGCCGATGTTGAACTGTGAGAAATAAAGGTTAAGACATTGTGTGAGAAGAGAGATTTTGGTGAGAACATGCAGGCCTGTAATTAACTGTGACCGTTATAGCTGGTCATAGGTAGGGATTGAATATTAAACTACATGTTTTACAAAAGATTAGAGACGATTTATTGTATGCTGGGGAATTTGGACAAACTATCTGAAAAGAATAAGATAAACTATTAAATAATATAAAGTAACATCTCACCAGAAATATTTAAATATAGTGATTTAAATTACTATACTGACTATACCAAGTTTTAGGGGTTTTTTTTGCCAATATTGTTCAATAAAACATTGTACAGTTTGAATAATCATAGAATAATCATTTTTGGTTGCTTAGAACCTTTCACACACACTTTCCTTGACAGGGTTCTTTAAAGAACCTTTTTTATCTTTTATATTTACTTTTTATAATATGTGGAACCTTGTCTGCTCTACAAAGAACATTTTGTGCAACAGAAAGGTTCTGTGGATGTTAAAAGTTCTTTATACAATCATATATCCTGAATACCTAGAACCTTTCAGAACCTTTTATTTTTAGGGTAAAAAAGGAGCTGTTTGTTTAAAAGCTTTAATAGACTTTTATACATATAAAAAAATCTATGTAAAATAACTCAGGGCACCTGCTAAACAAACACCTCATCATATGTTTGCTTTTCTGAAAATAGTAAAAACAACAACATAAATACTGGTTTTAAAAAAGGCATTGGTCTCACTGCTGGGACACTCAAAATGTCACCCCGAAACCAGCTAAATAACAGGAAAAGCTAATAGTGAAACTATGTTAATTCTTACAAAAGATAAATATTTTGTTACCTAATGCTTTGATACTTAGTTTTTTTAAATGTCTTCTACTCACTTTTATTTTACTGGTGTCGCATGTATTGTGTAGAAACCCAATACAATGGCTCATATTATAAGGGAGCGAGTGTTTTCTGTGTTGTACTCTCATAAACAGGCCTGTAAATCTACTCTTGCCTGTAAGAACACATCCATAAAAACACTTAGAAAATAGACTGACTTATACTGCACTGTTTTCAGTCTGAACACACGTTTATATGATGTTGCTGTGAGTCTCATTTATACATACAGTAATGGCTGTAAAACTGAATGCTGGTCTACGTGAAGATTGGCTTCCTGGTTTCAGCAAAATGATTTTACTAGGATGTGTTTTTGTAATTCAGTTTTTTTGCTGGGTTGGAATGTTTGCATTTGTTTCTATTGATGTTGTATGTTCTGCTTTTTAATTTTTTAAACTTTTCCTCCATTTTCCTACAGAAGAAAACGATGTGTGAAATATATTGGACATTTGTGGACAATGAGAAGATCACAAGACCTGTCCTTATTTAAAAATGAAAGGTTACATTCAAAATGTTTTATTAGCCAGAAAGTATTTTAATAAATAAACGTATAACATTTAAAACAGACATGGCAAAACTTTCCAAATGAAAAAAAAATTGACAACTTGGACATTTTTTAAATTAATATCGTTTGGTTTATGCTTCTGTACTTATGTATGCCAATGTGCTTTTTGTCTTTTTCCCGTGTTTTCCCATAAGGATGGGAAATTGGAATTGGAATTTTGGAATATTGGAATTTTCCTTTGAAAGATAGAATTCACGAAATGGGTTTGGAAGCAGATGTTTGAAATTGCATGTGCAGTTTGACGTATCGTTAATTTTGTAAACATCAAAGTGTAACTCCTTTATATATTTATTTGTACAGTGTCCCTCTCATCTCACCGCTGACACGACCACCATCACCTGACCCGCGGCCGGCTGCGCGCCGCGCACACTCCAGGTATCCGGTGACAGCAAGGGTTGGTAAGTGCCGCTGTCGGATCACCACAGGAGTAACAACAGATTAACTCTAATCCAATCCACCCATTGTACCCGCCACCCCCTCAGTCGCCCTTTACCGAGAGGACCTGAAACTTTCGGGTCACCGTCGGAATCTCCACACTGAAAAGAAGCGCATGGCGGCGCATCAGAAATAAAATGTCTTTAGACCGACCTAAGCACGATGAATATGGCTGGTTCTCTTTTCAATGGTTCCGTCTGTGGACAAAGACCTCTTTCAGAGTGGTTGCCAGGAAAGGCGAAATAAATGAGGATGCCACCGCAGCTGTGTGAGACGTCTCTGTTAGGGTTTGACTGACGTGGGGCTGCGCCTCTCCAAACCAAATGCACCTGTCCGAGACTGTGTTGCATTGATCGACCTGAAGATGGGGTGGAGGACACGTTTCCCATCATGCATTGTGGCAGTGCATCATTTTTCCGACAGCCTGGGCATTGCTTTTGTGGCATGGACCTGTGATGTATGTGTGAAGCCTCCACCCCTCGTAAATGAAGCGTTTTCTTAAGGGATCTGTTGATCTTCCCTGTTTATTGTGTTTAACGAAAGCTTGTGAAATGCTCAGAATGATAGTGAAACACGCAAAATCTCACCAGGTGTTTACATGATACTAAAACGTTTCGATTTAACAACGACGACTTTGTATAACGTGAAATACAATCGTGCAGATTCGGTGCATTTAATAAACTATCAGCACTATCATGTAACTTATTACTTACAGTTACAAATGTACATTGTACTGATCGTGTTGACTTTTAATAACCAATGTTATCTTTATCACAATTCTGAGGAAGTGCTTGCGTTGTGTGTTATATATAAAAACATCCAAGTAAATACATTTTTTAAAAAAGTCAATAAATGTGGATCAATTTTTGTGTCAATAAAACAGATTGTATCCAAATTGATCAGTACAGTCACCAGTTTGACACAGTGTTACATGCAAACCGACATCCAAAAATCTAGTGTTGCTTTATCCTTATGTAACATTAATAATAAATCATTACTTTGAGTGCATTATGTAAGTTCTTCACAAGAAATGAGAACACATACACTTCTGGTTTCTGTATCTGCCAAACAGCAAGTGTCTCCAATAATATTATTTTTAATGCATCATTTTCTACATGTTTCTACATATGTTTTTTCATGGTGATTTACAGTGAATTCTTTATAGTGTAAGTTTTTATTTACAGTTTGTGTGTTCCATGAGAATCGAACCTGTAACCTTGGCATTGTCAATGCGGAGAAACACATATAATATAATGCAATCTTACTGTACAGGACATACTGTATATTTATAACGTATCTATCATAACTGTTACAGTAATAATAAGGCCGTGAATAAGTCTAGCTCATTTGCCATTTGTGCTTCTGTCTGCATGAATGCTGCCTGTCTGAGCCTCATATGATTGTGTATGCCGCTCACACTCCTTGTGTCTGGACCCCACGCCCCAGCCAGCGCTCTGAGGTGGGACAGACACCCTCAGACTTTGGGATATATGGGTACCACATTGTCCCAACCATGTCTCCTCTCTCCTCCCTACCCAGACGTGTTCTAGTGCTGTCTGGATCAGTTTTCCCAGACAGCCACCCTCCCTGCAGGGGCTGAGAGATTCGTGACCCCCTCTGACATCACAGCTCTCCAGACAGCAGGGGTCAGAGGTCAAGATAGGCTGTCACTTTAGCCCACAGCACGAGTTAATGTTGTATTATAGTCTTGATTAAGAATGGAGGAATGCAGACACATTCCATTGGACACCTTATCAGAAAGACACAATTTAATTTATATACAAGCAGTTTCATTACATTTAAGCATTAAATACATTAACAAATCTTTAGAATGCAACAGTACAAAATTTAATGTTTATTTGATGCTTTTTTAAGCGTTTCACATGTAGATACAATATGCATGTACATATATTTGTGTGTGTAAATGCTTATAAACTGCTTATAAAGATGTATATACTGAATATAATGATGTATAATAATATATTGAGCTATATATTAACAAAGTTCTGGTGAGGCAGATGTTTCAAGTTCAAGTCCAAAGTCTCTCATTCATTTGACATAGACTTGTCACAGTGTGTTTGTACAGTTTGTACAATGTGTGTAAACTTGGTTTATATACACTTGTCTATATAATTTGCTATAAATACCAACAATATGTATAAATATTTGAAGAGGTTTAATAAGCAAGTACACAAGTAAAAAACAAAGACATTTTTACCAGTTACAATAAGAATTCTACATAATGTAAAACATTGGGAAAAAACAGATTTTATGAGAAAAATAAAATACAATTTTATTAATATTAATATGAGTCAGTATTTGGTTTAATGTAGCCAATTACAAAAATGTAACCCTCAAATATTTTTAAAAACAAGATGCTGTAGATGTATATGTAGATTGTGCATACAATTGTGTATATACAGTTTATACATCTTTTTATTATTTCTTAAATATAATTTCAGTCTGTTTTTATCACCAGGTCAGCAGTAAGTTTTGATTATTGCATGTAATAGATTTGTATGACAAAAATGTTACATTATGTTTGCCTGTTCTCATAGATATTTCTAGATGTAATTGTATCACAAAATGGCTATTTGTTTCATCAAAATCTAAATGCATATGGGTAGGTATAGTAACGAATGAGTTCTTTCATACGTGTACGTCGTAATAGTTTTTGGTTTCGTTCACTCTGTCTAGAACTCTTGCGCTTTACTGTTGACGCCAATGGAATAAAAACAAAAGTTCCAATAACAATAATAATAATAATAACATCAACAACAATAATAATATTATTAGATGTACAGTATGTACAGTAGGAAAAAGGAAATAGGGATTCTGTAAAAATGTTGATAATCACTGGCTTCACTGACTTGAGTTCACAAGTTTTAATCTTCGTTCGTTTTAGTAATCGTCAAAACATTTAAGTTGTGCTTACGAAATTAAATGGAGACAAACTCATTCAATTCACATTATGAAACACGTCTATCCTACTTTTCGTACTTTTTTGGACAGCTCTTTGTTTTTTAACGAATTATAGATTTGAGCAAAATCAGTGCTTCATTAACTAAAAAGTAAATAAATTAAAAGTATTTATAGTTTGTAGTACAAACCTATTTGACGTTTGTGATTTGTTGTTTTAAAAACAGGGTCACAACGTGAACAACAATCTGTTTTGGACTTTAAGGGTACATAAAACCTGTGCATTAAACGTGTACATTATAAACGTGTATATTGTGTTGCCAATCATTTTAAATAAGCTAATACACATAATATATTTTGTGATGTTGTATAGTGAATTATCCAAAATCTTTTGCTGAACCAATTGCGTTTATTTAAACAGGCTATTCATTGGATTTACGTTTGAACATATTTGAGGGACTGTGAGATTGAGTAAATGAACAAACAAACACATCACAGCACTGAGCAGCAGCCATATCTGTTAGTAAATTATCTATTAAGAAATTTCCCACCTTTGCTCGCAGCAGCAGCAGCAAGATGCGGCGCACAAAAGCGCTTCGCGTCCCTACTTTCTGATTGGTCGCTTCTCGGTACGGCGCGCACCTATTGCTGTGATTGGCTTGTCTCCGGCTGACGTCACTGCAGGAGAGCACATACTGGGCAGGAAGCTGAGCGGTGGTACCAAAGCTGCGCGGGCACGAGAGCGGGCACGTCAGCATCACATAATCGATATAATCGATGATGCGTTGGAGAGTTTGCCACCTGTTGTAATTGTTAAGGCGGCACGGGTCCAGAAAAAGCAGAGAGATAGAAAGGAGAAAGAAATCCATTGCTCTGTGAGGCAAATATAGACAGCAAAGGAGACACTGTGGATTACAGGCATGCTGCGTGTTACAAAGGCATCGGTACATTTCGTGCGTTCCATGCGCCCGAGGACTCTGATGGTTATCCCGTTTTGCACAGAGGTAATACCAAGGTACGTTTTTCACTCGTACACAAGTGTAAATATAAAAATGTTTGTTTGCAATACAGTCTATTTAGCTATAGAGACAAATAAATTAAGAGATGTTTTTCAATAACGGTTCTTCCTATAAATGTATTAGGTTAGATGTAATTCATTTTAAAATGCATTAGGCTTAAGTTAAATAAGTCTCATTTTTTATATTTGATCAGGAAAAGGGCAGCTAACCAATGGGTGTCGTTCATCTTTGACCGTTTAGCCATTGTAATATAATCATCACGTGTCTTCTTTATACGAAAAGTTGAGTAATATCCAACATCATCTTAAACACATATTCTAGAAATTATGTTTATTAGAAAGACGTGAGCTTTGTGCAAGGATATATTCTCAATAAAAGTCACAAATGCACATAGGTCTACCTTGTAGATTACGAAATGATGTCACTCTTAAACTAAATGTCCACCCATAATTTATGCGTGGCTCCTACAATAACTGTACAACGGGACACTGGAATATCATTCAGTATTACTATATGGTAAATCATAGCATTTAAGGATTAAGAATAAAAGTATTTTTTTACTTTTGGGAAATTGGGATGTCAAGGTTAATACGTGCAGCAGGGATTTAATATCCCATATTATATTTAATATCATTTTTTTAAAATAGAACAAGGTTATTGCAAACGCATGGCCTATTGTTATATTCTTGGTTTGTAATGTGCTACAAGTTTAGGTTAAATATCTTTATAAACTACATACGTATTTTTTCGGTTTACAAGAATTTGTCGCAAATATAGTTTTTTTGATAAATTCAGATATGACCAGAAATAAAACCTGGTAAATTTCGGTTGTTTAGACAAAACATTATATTATAATTTATTAATAAAAACCACAACAGCAATAATAGCTATTTTTATTTAGTACATTGTGTGAAATACACTCTATAAATGGTCTTTGACCAACACTATAGCAGCCTTTGCTAAGGCCTTACAGGTGAGATGGCTGGACAACCTGCAAAAATTGTATGAAAAATTATAATGTATGTCTACATATGTCTAAATTTCATTTGTTTATTATAGGTAATTTTTCTTAAATTGCATAAACCAACTTAACGCACGTTTTTATTGTTTTTACTTTATACAGCTATTCTGTAAGTTGCATTCACACGAGTCGCTTGTATAAACGCGATATTATTTCTCTCTTGTCACTTAAAAATGTATGTAACGAAGTTGATGTGATTTTTTAATAGATGTGTTGCGGCGTATGATCAACACCTTTTGTGCAGGGGTTCGTTCTGTCTTTGGTTATCTAGCTGTATGAGTTATAACACGTTTCATAAAGCTAGATAACCGAAAGTAGAAATAATTCTCAAAACTCTTGAAACTAGCAAACAGCAGAGAAGCTAAAGATCACCAACATATACCAGGTAATTCTATTCTTTCATCCACTCATTTATTCATCCATTCATTAGTTTATTCAGTATTTCTTTGTACATATTTTTAATATGTTTCTATGAATGTAAAATATTATTCTAGAGAATATAGAGTAAAAATTCATATTTTGGATGTTTTCATACTTGATGTTTCTAGCCATTAGTATTTAGCCAACATTCTTTCTAACTTTCTTCCTATCTTTCCCTTAAATTGAACTAACTAGAAACTAGAAATTTCTTGTTGCATATGAATTCATAATGACTTTTTTTTTGTTCCTGCTACATTTGCACTAAAAAGATGGACTGTTGTGTACAAACAGTAACAAAATATCCCATATTATTTCAACATTTGGTGACATGTTTTCACCTTTCAAATGTAATATAATCTCATTTTGCAGATTTTCAGTTATATGTTAAAGTGTATTGTGATTACATCGTATGTCTTGTAAAGCAGATTAGATTTTGGTGGTTGAAATACTCACCAGTTCACCAAACAAAAGAAGCACTTGAGGTCTATTTGTTGGGGTCTCTACCCTAAAAGAAGGCCTTGGGATTGTCCTGTAGTCCTATTTAGCCCCTTTGTGCTGGATTTCCCAGTGTAAAAGACAGAAACAATGCTAGCAGTACAAACACTTATTCATGCCCAGTACATACACACATGGGGGAGTGGCCTATCATTACACAAAACCAGTGCTTCCCTAATAAAGGTGCATTTAATTCTTTTGGAAAAGCTCTTAGTAGAATAGACCCCAGTTTCATGGTCAATGAAGTGGAGTATGTTTCACCGCTTCAAATGAAAAGTGAAGAAATTCCAGATTTAGTCCTAAATTCATGCTGTTCACTTCTTGTTTTTAACCTTGTGTGAAAGACATTCTTATATTCTTGAAAACCATTCATTTCAAAAGACTAATTGTTTGCTTTAATGAACACAGTAAAACCTCTTAGGATATTCATCTGAATAGCACAACTGATTTTATTTAAATATACACTGTGGCCTTTCACAGATTTGTTTAAAGAACATTTTTATATATTAGTATCAGAATTTGAGGCAATTAAAAATACAGTGATGAATGATTTAAAATCTGTTGTGTTCAGAATAGAACGTTCTAATTCACACTCACAATATAAAAAAGTCAAATAATTTTCTGCTGTTTCAGCTACAATTTAATCTTGGTGACAAGACTGATGAATGCTATATGGAAATAAATTTCTTTTCCGTACACCCAGCGTGAAACAAACCAAGAGACGGTTGCCATGGCACTGGCTTGGCAATAATAACGAAGTGTTTTTAAATGCTCCTCTTTCATGTTTGTGTACCTCATACTCACTCGCTGTTCCATACAGAACCACGTTTCCACAATGATGATCCACAATGTGACTCGGTAAAGTACCAACAACAAGAGCGCAGCCTCAGAGACAGAGGAAGAGTGGGAAAGAGCCAGAGATGCTTGGAGGAACATGGCGGCTTTCATTTGCTGAAACCTTCCTACAGCTACAGCCTACCCAGAAACCCACAGTGCCATCTGGGCCCCCGTGGGGCTGGGGAGACCCCATGCCAGTGCCAGCGGCGACACAAACCTCATCAGCGTCCTGGCGCCAAGAACAGACTGCTTGCAGAAGATGGGAGGCCATCTTGACAGAGATCTTTCATGAGAAGCTAAGATGGCTGGGCTGACATGAGGTGAGTTGCATCATGGTCTTTTTGTGCGTGTGCCTGTATGTGCGTTTATGGGGATATTATGGTCCTCTTAATTTGCTTCTCGTGCTTCTAGCCTATCTGATCTTACTACACTAATTAGTGAGAGGGTTTTGGCGGGGACTTGGCAAGCGGGGGGGGTTGGCACAGAAATAAATGAACTGAGTGACTGTAGCGGGCGACTGCAATTTTCCTTTGTTAAAGCTGCAATGTGCCTGATGTATTAACAGAGATCGCGTCGTTTGTTAATGAATAAATTTTGTTAATTAATTTACAAAAATGTCTCTAGCGTCACCGATAAACAGGAGACCTTTAATATGTTCATCTCAACAGAAGATAACATAAGCACAACTTGATTTTTTGTTTTACTTAGTAAATATAAACGTACAAATATTCAAGCCTAATTACTGTAATTATACATTTTCCTGATAAACTTTTGGTGTGTATGTCTAATTTAAAGTTTACATCCAATGAATAGTTCACAGCAATAGTAAGCATTAAATCTAGCTGCAGTGATTTTTATTCATCAGCTTTAAAACATAAGACACACATCTATTAATGTTTGTTCCCGGACTACATTGAAGTTCGCTTCTATACGCAGCTTATTTACAATGCAAATCTTTCCCTTACAGCAAATTGTTTGTAGCTGAGAGCGGATAACGAGGGAGAGAATCAAAAGGGGAAAATAATGAAACTGGGGCTGCTAATGAGTGGCGCTAACGCTAAGAATCTCTTGACACAGATACAGTGAATAAGAGCAGAGCTGGTGTTGTGTTTAAAGACACAGGCAGCATCTGCGCAGATCTTATAGTGGGTCTCACTATTGTGATCACTCAGATTAAATGACTGAACTAATTATGAAACTGTTTACTTATTAAGCAAATGCATGAGTCTGTGAATATATTAATGCATGCATAGACATCAGCAATATATCAGTTGTATATGGTACATACATACATACATATGTGTATTGTATATATATATATATATATATATATATATACTTTCTGTAATTCATACAAGTTCAACTGTGAAAGTCGCAGTACTGTGGCTTGATGGCTTTCACACAGAAACAATGCAATTTTCCAAACAGCATGACCCCCCAAAACCCTCAAGGCCCTGGCAAAAACGGCACGGCATGCCCCTGGCGTTCTGGCTGGAGGTTTTATGAAACACAGAGAGTGAGGCTGGTACAAGGGCCGCCGCGGGGTCGGGCCGGCAGCTGCAGCATGCGTGCTTTTAATGAACAGAACGTGCTGTCGGCCATTAATATTCTGCCCAGTTCGCGGCTGGTCCCTCTCACTCAATGGAGGCCCCCCTTAAAAGGGCTGCTTTCCCACCATTGTCAGGGGCCGCTCTCGCTGTACCACCAGAGAGGGGGTAGGGTGGGAAACACCGATGCAGACCAGACACCACCAGATGCCCAAGACACAAGACAGTTATGCAGATTGCTGGGCTTTTGTGAGGCGGAGTGTGAGTGTGTGTGTATGTTTACAAATGAAGACTGTAGGCCACCTGATCATCTTAATTAGTCTGCCTGTAGTCATGTCTGAGTGAGATGCAGATGTGTGTTGTTGGTTTCTTTTGGTGTGTTACAAAATGGAAGACAAATTTCAGTGCAGGTCATCTTAAATTGTTCAATATTCATTTAAACAAATCTGAAACAAAGAACATTTTTATAGCACCTTATTAAGAGTCTTGCTTTTCTATAAAAAAAGCATTAACCTAACATGCATTAGTTTTAAATACATAGCATAGCACAAATACAAACAAATCAATCACAACAAATTTTAAAGAAAACCCTTTCACAAAATCATCCAATGCTATAAACAGTTTAATATTTACTTGAAATTTTGTCCAAACTTATACAAATACTATGATAAAGTATGTCATAGGACAAACTATGACACTGATAAGACACAATACACAGGGTCAACGCTGCATTGATATTAGACCAGAACACAGTTCTCCATCATTGCTGTTGAAAATAGCTGAGAAATGGACATTATGTTAAGCTCTGAAGGTTTGCTTTGTTTGCTGACGCAATTAATAGACCAATGGGAAACGTATGTGGCTGCATGCGTTAGTGAATCGCATCACCACCCTGATGAAGGTCGTATGACATCACAGACACACACACTCCCCGTTCTGTGAGACCCACAGAAAACAACTTCACCTCAGCTTCACATATGTTACCTATAATTCCCAATAATAAAGAAAATACCTGAAGATAGAGATGAGAGTAAAATATAGATGGTTTAACTGAATGAATGAGGTCATCGTTACAAAATAATGTTAATAATGCTAATATTCAACCACTGAATTCAATTGTACGTTGACTAGAACTAACCAGCAGTAAACAAAAGAAAATATGGCTAAAGTAGACTTGGGTTTTATTTGGACATGAATTTAATTTAACAAAAGACTTAAGATTTGGCTTAGACTTCATCTGAGGGACAGATGACTGTTCTAGACATGTTTCTGTTTGAAAGCAGTTTGGTAACAGTAAAAACAGAACAATACAGTCAAAAAAATCAATGTAGTGTATGTACGGTACAACACTTACACCAGTCTGAGAATTTGAATGTGCAAGAGTTAACTGCATTTATTTATGTTTAACATCTTGAGTTTCTGAGATATTATGTGATATTTATATCATAGAGTTATGAAGATATAGTTATAGTTAGGAAGAATTTGTTTATTATGAGTTTTCTTAATAGAAAAGTTTAGTATTCCACTTTTAAACTCTTAAAAGCATCTGTGAATTTTTTTCAATGAGCACAAAATACATTTTATAATTTAAAAAAATAAAAAACATGCTAGTTTTGTGATTGAAGTCTACAGTGTAGAATGTTTGTTTGTATTTAAAAACTAATTTATGCATATAAATTATATTCTGCGGTATAGACAGACGCTGCCAATACAGCATCATCTGTTAACAGAGTCCAGTAAAACTAAATTAAGATCAAGGCTGCTGTGTATTTAGGTCAAGAGCCAGAAGCAAAAGTCTGTCTTTATGTATCTGGGATTGTGTGTTAATCTGGGATGATGCTTTGCTCAACGGTAACTGCCTCTGCTGTAAAATCATAAGGATAGTTTGTATCTTGATATTTAAGTGTTAAAGTGCAATTAAGTCACTAAATATGTCAAACAAAGTTCCTTATATGAATATAAAGATGCCTTAAATCCAGCGTTTACACATGAACCATCAAGAATCTTCATATGCCATTCAGTCCTTAATAACATTCAATGTAGGTCACACTTAATCTTGGTTTTTAATGCAACTTTGGCTGAGAACTTATCTATGACAAAGCCAAGCCTTAAGGGATGTCTTAGGTTACAGATGGATGTTTCTTCATCCTCAGGTTTGAGGATATTAAAGTCACATATGAGTGTCTTACAGTCACAGTAACTAAACAAGCTGTTGATCTTCTTGCATCAACAATGCATTTGGCCTGATTTTGGTGGGAGGTGGTGGGGGTTAATTCAGTTGTCCAAAGTCTTCTGGGACAAACCAGAGTGAAGACGCATCGCATCATCTTCAGAAGCGTGTTAGTTTGTTTATGGTGAAATGTGCTTTAGTATTTGAGTCAATTACCCGAGTGTTGAAAAAGATGTTTATAGTTTATTTATTAGGCTTCTCATTAGCTGATGCAAAGTTTCTGCAACCCTTTAGACTCACGAGTTTAATTGAGTCTCTGTGGTAAAAAACAAGACAAACCTGATGAACATGAGGGTGATGAAGGGGAAGAAAAGCCTGATTTTAGAATCAAAGCTGCAGTTTTTCAGAAGCTCAACTAGTTGGGATACGATCCCTGCTTTTAATTCCCAGGAAGCCTACTGGAAAATATCTTCCATAGGCTATAGATTACATTGAATAAAAGTGTCTGTCAATGGGAAAAAAAAATATTTTTTTAAGTTGAATGAGTTCTGAGATCAGTTGATACAGGTTTGGTGTGAAGAACTATAAGTCAAGTTCAAGTTCACTGCAGATGTCTAGACACAAGCTATTCTTTACCTTCTGTATTTGCATATGGGGAGGGGGGACTTTTGCCCTTTGACCTGGGAGCAAGTTGCTATGAAACGGAGGCAGGAGGGCTCAGTAATGTGTCGTTGAAAGACTGTGCTGTCAGGATGATGTGCCCCTCCCTGCCTTCGACCGCAGCTGGGCATAGTCCCGGGGCCTGGGAATCTTCCAGCTCTGGAAACATCAGACATCTCAGCGCCAGGTCAGATTTGCCCACCCCCCACTGAGACGTGCCCCCACCCCACCACTGTAGTCTGGCCGTACCCGCACCCCACCATCTGCAGGTCTGCGATCTCACTTGAAGCCCAAGTTCAAATTTAGTCCAGACTCCCATAATGCACCTGTGTGTCATCTGCAGCCTGTATGAGGTACGGTATTGGCTTGAGGACGAGGTGCAAACAGTGGGTTGTAATCTTCACCTAATGCGTGTGCGCAGTGTATCACACGTGTATTTATACACTTCCGCAAGCATAAATGAAAATGTGCATATGGAAGTCTGCCAAGTAAGACCGACGTCGGCTGTCAGTCCTGTAATTGGTCGCCCAAGCTTTGGCTCTGAAGGCGTTTGTTGGAGTCAGAAACAGAATTACTGTGTGTAAGAATGTGTGTGCGAGAGAACGAGAGGGAGTGTGTGTGTGTGAGTGTGTGCATGTGAGTGTGTGTGAGTGTGCGTGAGTGTGTGTGTGTATACATGTGTTTATGTGGGATTGGCAGGCAGGAGGAGAGTATAATAAAAGCCTTCATTTACATAAGCAGCACGGAGCCCAAAGAGGTTGTTCGGAGCAAAACAACCCAAAGAAAAAGCACAAATCCTACGTTGTGTGGACAGAAAGAGAAAGAGCGAGTTTGCATAAGAGAGAGGGTGGAAATTACCAGAGAAAGACTTGTAGTCGCTCCCCGGTGGTATTGAATAGAAGCAGGAACTTCGATGCATAATATCTGAAAACTGTGACGGAGCGGTTACACTGTTTACAAAAGGCCCCTTGAAAGAAAGGGAAAGAGATTGATTACAGAACGTTTATTGTACGTTTGATGAATGCAAAACGCATGGAAATATTAAAATGATATCATCACCGTTCCTCTGACGCTGTAAGTCTCTGTGTGAAGCTGTAACGGATTGTGTTTTGAGCGGCAGGTACAGCGACACGTTTTACTTCGATAATTTGACTAATTTGCTCATAATGGCCACGTAATTAAAAAAGTAATTCACCCTTTGATGAAACAGACCCTTCAGAATCTATGATAATTCACCCTGTGCTAAAGCGCTGATGTGTTTGTCTTTTTCAGGACGGACACTGGGCTGTGAGGATACACACTTTTAAGCAGCCATGAAAGACAATGGAAAACCTCCAAGCACCTACAGTTTAAAAAACATAAAATCATGTTGATGATAATGTATGTGAAAAAGAATATTGCTTCATATTTGCAGAAATATGAATTGTATTTCCATTAACAACCTGTGAACTGTATGATTTTGTAATGCACACTGCTAAGTTTTAAATCTTTGTACAGCATATGTAATATTCATTGCTTTTACATGGTATCAGTTTTT
>JBAJNP010001379.1:0-63011 GCA_036877545.1 Yasuhikotakia modesta | reverse complement strand
ATGGGTAGATTATGTACTTGTTATCAAGTGTTTTGTACAAACATGTGTTGTCTATTGGTTACTGTGTCATGTGTTTGTCATGGAGACACTTCTGATTAGTACAGGAAGTATGTAATGGTGCTACGGTGACTTCATCATTGAAACAGGCAGTCTCTGTTCCTCTACTGCCTGTCCCACCCTACAGTTCATACACACTCAGGCAAGTTCCACCCATCTCACTTATAAACACACTTGCATTCACACACATGGTGTGTGTTTCTAGCTGTCCCTCTTCCACCCCTCACTGACTGAAACACTGTCTTGTTTGAATGCATCGAATGCGAATGCAACCACCTTTACTATCGAAGTCTCAGTGGCATTGCAGTGATTGCCACCATAAACATCTGAGTGTTTTGGTCAGCAAAGCTAATTCCTCTGGCATTAACAGCACATTTTCAGCAGGAGCAGATTATGACAGCGATTAATCATGTCCCTTTTTTGGCTCATTACTTTATTAGGGAGACTTTAGCTGGTTTCCTTTCACTCTAATATTTATTCCCCTGATTTGTCTGTAAGACTGTCATGATTTTTCTTAAAAAAAAAACGGTGATACATAGACAGATAGATACATCACAAATGCACTGTGATCACATTTGTTCCTGACTACCTCTGAATGTGGTTTTAATGAATATTGTACAACCTGATCAGATGCCTGAGATGCATTTCATGGTGCAAACAGGAGCTTCCAGGCCCAGACTCTTGACCTGCAGGTCAGTCTGAGGTCTTTGGCTTTCATTAGCTTTCTTTAGTAAGATCTTCTTAGCAACAGATGCTAGATGTTTTGTGTGGAAGCCCACAGTCTCAGTGGCTTATTTTCATTGGTCTAAATGAGTCAATCTGTGTTTATTTTCTTGTTTGGCCTTCCATTTCAAGCTTCCATGTACAGATTTTAGTCCATTGCAGGATATTCCACACAATGTGAGGATTTGTTGAAGCTATTTATGGAAGACAAGAAAGTGCAGAGGTGAAGGATCATGGGAAAACCAATGCATGGGTGTGTGGTTTGCTGGAATACCGGCTTGCCTGTTGCTTTTGCATCTGTCATATGTCAAGATTGTCTGTTCAATTCCTTCTCTGTTCTTACATTTAGAATTAAAGGGATGTTTGTCTTGTGTCAAAGGCTGTCCTTTTTGCTGGGGAGCTTTAGCATGCTGTTCTGGATGGCTAAAATTAAGGGAACAGTCACTCCTTGTATGTTCTCCATACCCTGGGGGCTGTCCCTATCCTGACTGCCCGCTCTTGCACACTGTTGGCTGGGCAGTAGATGACTGTGTTGAAGGGTGGGTCAGTCACACCTCAGAATGCAGTGGACCTGTAAGACGTGACTTTACATACTTGGTTAAAGGGGCTGTGGCAATGTAGTAATGATGCTGTAATTGTTGTTTTTGGTTCATTGACCTTTTTGGACTTTATCATTGAGAAGGTAAATTGTCTTTTAGTGCCCACCTTACATGTTTGCAAGAGAAGCTCATAAATTAAATTGCTAAATAGTTAAAGAGCTAAGATATAGTCCTAAATAGTGTTTATCTGTAGAATTAGCAGGGCCGCTACTCAGTTTTTGGTGGGATCAGTGATTTTTCATGTTTTATGTTTTCAGCAGTTGGTGGCATATTAATAACTGCAGTGGTGCAGTTTGAGGGGGTTTGGATTAAGATAAGGAATATAAGAACAGCAACTGTGAACGTGTGAAAAATGAACAGCAGAAATTAGAATAAAAGGAAATCAAAGCGTTAAGAAGCTGAAAAAGAGAAACGGAAATGTGGCTGATTGTTTAAATATGGGTAAGCTTACTGGAGTCCTGGAGCAGCCAAGCAAATCAACATTATCTGGCAGAAATCCCCCCTTCTCTCTCTCCCTCTTTCTCTCTCAATCTGGTTTGATTAACTCAGTTAAAGGACTTTCTTAGTAAGAATGGAAGTTTAAATTAGATACTTTAATGCATAACACATGGACTGTAGAATGTCACAGTGAATTCTACAGGGTATTTGCTGATGTGTGAAGCAGCTGATGAGAGTGTACATCCTACTGTGTCCTACCAGATTTTCTTGTGCAATGTGAAATGTATTGTTAAAAATAAGAACGTTGGTACGCCATTACAGATTTGTGAAAATAACTTTCTTTTTTACATCTTCTAAGGAAATCAGTTTGTGGTACCGCCATGATGCTTGGGTCAATGATGGTTTTGAGTGGTTGCCAGGGTGTTGCTATGGTATTGTTATTGTTTTGGCAGGTTGCTAAAGTGGTGGTGCTGGCTTATTGTCCGAGAAGCGCACTCCTGAGCCTTACGTGTTAATTTGTGATGGTGGTTACATTTTAACAGAATAAAAAACTTCTAGTGGATGTTTTTGATGGTGCCAGTTCAGTAAATTTACCACTTGCAGCTGTGGGTCCAGCACCTAACAGGCACATGCTGGATTTCTCTCCAGCTGTCCAAACAGGCGAGGGAAAGAAAGAAAGTGAAAGAGAGCTAAACCCCTCTACTTATCTGCTGCCAAATGGAAAAAGGCACTTTCAAACAAAAAGCAGCATTGTGCTCCTCAGCTGAGACGTCATGGCTTTTAAAAACAAACCAAATGCACCTACGTGGGTCAAATACATGTGTGATGAGTTTGTATTGTCTGAATCTTGCCCTAATCACAGGTGATAACATACACATTGACATTCGAGGACATGTGGGCGTGAGGTATTTTCAGGTCAAGCCCTGGCTGAAAGCCACATGATGGTGCTGTTCAGAGTCATTAAGGTGAATCGAAGTGTTCTGGGTTCTTCTGTAGTGTTTTAGAATTTAGTGGTGTTACACAGATAAATACGTTTCCGGGTTTTTGTCTTCCTTCTTAGCTTTGAAAGATGAGCTGCTGTACATGGAAAAACAGACAGAGGCCTGCTGCCGTCCACAGAAGAGCTCAGGTCAGTGAGGGACAGTGTACGATTAAAGAAAAGCAAAAATGACAACAGCAGGAGAAGATCATTGGCTACTTAATTTTAGTGAAATGAAGTGTTTAAATCTATAAAAAAATAATCAGGGGTGTAAAAAAAACTATAGAATGTGACAAAGGGCATGAGTTGAAGTCTTTTTGTGTGTGTTTTCCAGGCGGGAAAGGGCGAGCCCCACACCTTTAAAGAAAAGACTTTTAAGAAGAAGCGCCAGTGTGGGGTGTGCAGACAGAGTGTAGAGAGTGTGGGCTCCTTTTGTCGAGGTGAGTGACATGTGACCATTCAGACTCTAGCTCTTCAGCTGTAATGAACCCAACAAAACCCCTAGAAGACTTAAATAATAGCACATCAGTCACACCTTTATCAAAGTTTTATAATGCTCCACTCTATTCATTAATGCAGAGCTAAAGTATGATTATAACATTAATTCAAATTTCTCCTGTTTGTTCACATTAAAAGCAACAATTTCATGATATAATATCCAACTGACTAATATAGTATTTTCGTCAGCTTTCCCTCTTTAACCAACATGTCTCTCTCTGTACCACCCACAGTCTGCAAAACAGCCACTCATAAGAAATGCGAGGCCAAGGTAAGAACATTTCCTTGACAATATATTAATCACAGTCTCCTTCAATCCTGTTTTGTATTTCCATAGGTGTATAAAATGGGAGTCTGTCTTTAAATATGAGCTTTCCGGTTCTTTTTCCCCTCACTTTCTCTCTGTGCTTCCTGTAGTGAAGGCTCCCCTGTGTTGGGGCGGCAGTGTTGGCAGCCACGCCCCAGCTCAGAACTGTTCACTGAAAGGCTCATTGATAAGGCCACTGGATGCCAGTGCTGTCCAGGGACTGACTTGGCAGACAGGCACTCTCATATCAGCCCCAGTTCAGTGGAACACCTTGGGTCTCAGAACACAGAGCCATTGGCTGTCTTAGATTTAAACACAGACTCTTTACATACAACTCCTGAATGTGTGGAAATAACAAATGGTGAAAGAGAAGCTTAACCTTCAGGAAATTTTTCATTGCACTTGGATAACAGGGTTAAATGGTAAAGCTTAAAAAGTTGTAAAAGTAAGAAAATAGCACAGAAATATGTTGATTTGTTTAGCAGTATTTCATGTTTCATGTTTATATTAGGTAGTAATGTAACATAGTAACATAACGTAACAAGTAACCCACAAAACAGATACAAAAACAGATACTGAAAAGTGTGCCTCTATTGAATTTAAAACCACTAGAAGTGTTTTCTTTTTGTGGAAAGTGCCAGCTATTGTCTTTAATGTGATGAAGGATTCACAGCTGTATTTGACTGTGTATTTTATAATTCACTCAGTGTGTGAAACAGGCAACGGTTTGGTCAATGAGCACAGAAACTGTGAGTGGTTTAACATGCCACATGGTTATTTAATCAGTGAATGTCTAATCCACCAAAACCTCAGAGACTGAGAGATCCATCATGCTTGCTTTGGCAAGAACTGAGCACAGTGGCTGAAATGATTAGAGTATGTTCAGAAACTGAGTTTGTATAATTACTACAGGAATTTCATTGGTAATATGAAATACATTTTTCCCTCATTAACAAGTTTTTTCATAATGAGTGTTATGAAGGAAACCAACATGATTGATTATATGTCAAGCTTCAAGACAAAGGCATGCATTTTATTGGTAGTGGTGTGGTACAGTACCGTGGTTAAAATATGCGCTGGCAGATAAAAGCTGTAGGTTTGAAATGACCGGTTGAGCAACACATTTAACATCAGATGATATGATTGTTTACTGTAATATTTTTGTTATACACTGGTGTAACATAAACTCTTTCCAAAAAAAGTTTCTTACTGTTTCCATTGCTTTAGAGTAGTCTGTTGTTAATAATGTTCAGCGATTAGTGTACTACACACAGCCAATCATGAGCATCAGTGTTGGCAATGATAACCATCATCTCTTCTCTGGAAGGGAGTGGCTATCCTCCCTGGAGATGTGTGGAGACTGTGACATTTAACAAAAAATGAGAAAATCTTATCACCCCTCAAAAGCATAAACCAGCCCTTCACATCTTGGCACCCTCACAACAGAACAAAGACAAATCTAAACCCTCCGAGGTTCAAATACCACTGTATTTTTCCAAGCTATATTTAGGGGAGAGTCCAAAAGTCTTGTGTTTTGTGTTATCACAGTAATATTAGACCACATTGAGTACAAACACTTAATAATCACAATTTTGGCTCATAGCCTGCAATGCAAACCGCAAATCTCACTCAGGTACTAATTCATTTTGTTATTGCATATTTGACCCACACAGCACTTCATTTCAGAGCTGAGCGACTGCAGATGTTATATTATGCTCAGCACAAAATCAGCATAAGCCGTCATCCTCTGCTCTTTAATATAGAAAATCCAGTCAAAGATTCATCTGTTTTATGTTGCTCTTCTAAACTTGTAGGCACTCCCAGTGCTCTGTGGCAATATTAGATTTGAATGTGTGGTTTTCTTTTACCTCCTCATAGCACAACCCTTATAGGAGTGTAGGCGAATTTGGAGTTGTACGGTCAGGTGGCTTCATCAGTGATTTGAATGGGAATATGCGGGAATAGCAATGGGAATATATGAATGGGAACATATATGTGGGAACATCTCTGTCTTTAGAAATAAATATATGTATGTATACTATAGAGAATAAGTAACAAGCCAAATGATTTACAGAGGAAATGCGCTCAGATGCAGCTGGCTAGTTAAATTGAGAAGGTATTATGAAGATCTTTCTCTTGGACTTATTAAACTCTTTAAACATAAACAAGATGTATTGTTCTGCCTATAGTGTTAATGTTTTTCCAGTTGTGATGGAGATTTGATGTTAAATAGTATTATGGTTGTAGTTTGTCTCTATTAGCAATATTTATTGAAACTGTTAATACCTAGAATATAAAATGGTTAGAAATATCTGCTAAAGTGGACCAAAATTTGTCAGGCTGTGTTTCTCATTACACTTCGGGGTCATTACTTGTTTTACAAGTTACCACATGAGTTTTAATACATGATTAACACTTGCCAAACACAAAAGGCAAGTAAAAAGTTTTATTTAAAGTTATCTGCCAGTTGTGTTTTATTTCTATGGCTTTGGTTGCTAGGTATTTATGATGGAATATTTTAAATAAAAGCAGAGTAAAAGTTTGTTTTAACAGATCCTCTTGTGATGTAAACAGCCTTTAAGTCAGTCATATGTTGTGGACCTATTAGTTCTAATCCAGGTTAATCTAATTATCACAGCCCTCCCAAAGACAGTAGCTGGCAACAGATGGCGTTCATCAGAACAAACTAATTGACTCTTTTGAGTTTTGAGATTCAGTCAGTTTTTATCAGCCATTCTTTTAGCAAAAAAAGTTTTACATTAGTGATGAGCTGACCGTTCATCATCTGTAACCAATAAGCAGGGTTGAACCAGCACTTGTGTAGCCTCAAGCAAATGTCTCAGAACCTTAGTATTCTAGTGTATGTTTTCATGGAAACCCCTTGACCCTTTCATTCCCAAAAATGCTGTTCCTAAAAAAAACAAAGATGAATGGGAATTACCATCAATGGCACTTTTTTTGTTTATGTGTGTGAGGGTGTCTGTCTGGTGTACGATGCACCTTCATCTACAACTTTAAATCACAGGACAAAACTTCAGACCTCTGACAACTGATCAACTCATCTCTAAAAATTAAAAATTTGCTTTGTTGCTACATGCACAAAATCAAAACTCAAGTGTATTTCCGTTTCCATGCATTATGTAGGGTAAAGGGTTTCTCTGTGTGCCAGAAAGAAAAATTCGGTCCATGTACTGCAGAAAAGACATGGATAAAAAGTGAAAAAAGAGCAAGGGGGCCAGAAAGGGATATACAGTGAAAGACAGGAATGGATGGTAAAGTGGCACGTCAGCTGGATGAAGAGTAATTTCCACCACTTCCTGTTGTGCAGGACATGGAACTGGTGGCAAAAGTGGGACCTGTTTTATTGATGTCATTCAGGCATTGGGTGGGTTTTTCCAGTAAATCTTTTACTTCATCACTCCTCTCAATGAAGTCATCAGTAGCATGTGTTTCAGAAACCTCTGTGTGTGTGTGTGTGTTTCTCTGGCTTCACTAATTTTGTGGGTTTCTTCACTTTGTCCTAATCTGTGTGCTAGTTTCGCTTTGCGTCATTTAGTTAATGGCACTCTGACTCAGAGGTTTGGATGACACTGGACATTAAATATTGGGTAACAAGGAGAAACATATGCCAGAAAAACAGTTTCCTAAACAGTTACACCAACAGAGCAAACAGAGTTTAAAAAAACATGATAGGGTCAATTGCTGATCCAGTCAGTGATGTGACTGAACCTGTATCATTCAGCTAAATCTGTAGAAATATACAGATTCAGTTTAACATGAGGTTTTCCTGTCCTTCACTTATTACGTCTCATCACATAAAACATGATTCCCGACAAGTTGAGGAGCATCTCTGGTTAAGACCAGAGGCTGACCTGTAGCTTCAAATGATGTGTTGGCACACCATTACACTGATGATTCATAAAGCATACAAACATTAAGCCGACAATGTGTGCGGTCTGAGTGTAATATTTCCCAGAGGAAAGTGAGTGGTTGGTTATGTATTAATTAATCATTTAGACAAGGACTGAATGAAGAAAGTACAAGTTTAATCCAATTCAAATGTTAACACTAATACGTTTCAGTTATGGGTCCATGATATCATCTTTATTATTTATTTGTTTTCCCTTAGAGGTCCACGTATACTGTATGGGTTGGGTTATTTGTGCCAAAAAATATTATGACAATTAGCCATCCTTTTTGCTGGCACTTAAAATGAAAAAATAGCTCACCCAAAAATGAAACTTCATCCATTATTTACTTACCCCCATATCATTACAGTGAGTTTAGATTCAACAGATGCTCTTTGAACGCAGAAGGAGGTTCTAGAGTTAGGTTACATTATTCTTTCATGCTCCTCTTGATATGAGTCATTTAGTTTAAGATCTTTTTCTCATAAATGTTTCAAATAAATGTCTTTTGTTGAATAATAGCATCAATTTCCCTTTAAATTTCAGTCAGTATAATTGGCACTACATGCTATGCTCTCTGTACATAAAGTGAGGTAAACTTCAGTACATAATCGAATCTGTTCATGTCTCCACATTTATAGCAGTCATAAATGATTCTATAAACACAGGAGATTAGAATAACTGTGGCGTGTCATTCTTTCCAGCTACAGAAGCTGTATTATCAGAGCAGGGAAGGTGGCATTTTTTTCTCTGCTGATATCTGAGGATAATGCTGCTTATTTGCTCAGTTTTGTTTTATTTGTTATTATTCTTGTTATCTGTGTTCTATTGCTGATTGGCTGCACTCTTGAGATTTGTGATTCCTGTTTAGTTTGGCAATAAAACATTAAAATAAGTGATATAATTAAAGGGAGAGAGATCTGATTGGAGAAGAGTGCTCTGTATACATCATGTTTATTGGAGCTGGAGTTTGGAAAGTATCTTAGTTATGGATCTTCATGTTGGGAACCAATCCAAATATAAAGCTGCAATGGGGCAGTGTGTGAAAGCCAACCTCCCAGAATTCCCAGAGTCTCTCGTGGGACTGTGTTCACACTCGTCCAGCTGCTTCAAAGTCAGTGTTGAAGCTCTCACAGTAAAGAAGTGAGGAACACATTACTGTTAGAGAATATGTAAAAGTCAGCTGTTGGTTTGTTAGAAACTTTATATCTGTTTTGTTTAAAATGTGCTGTTAATAAATAGTTTAAACATTACTGGTTTGGTTGGATCACACTTGTGTATGACTGTAGCATGTGTTGATGCTTTTTCTGTATATAGCCAAGGAATATTTGTATCTCTGTGTTTAGGTGTGTCTGTATTTTTATTCAGTTTTTTATTCAGACATAATTATGGCATCACAAACATCTTATGAGTTCACAATTCTCATTAATCTTACAATTACAGTGTGTACTTTATGCACCATTAGTGCATCCAGTGGAAAAAATAGCACTTTAATCACAAGCTAAGATTCCACATTGACTGTATCAAAGGTTGTATGCATTATAAACACTAATCAAGGATCTAATTAAAGGCAGTTAAATTTCTGTTAGCAAGTGGTTTAAAAGTGTGTAAAGCTGGTATCTGCCCCTGTTGAGGGCCCTGCGTTCTGCTCAGATTAATCGCAGTAATTACACACAAGCATCCCTGCTCTCCTCCTACGCTTCCCTTTACTGCTCTGACATCCATCTCTCCATCCCTCTTTCCTTCTTCCTTCGCTTCCTCTCTTTTTCTGTTTATCTTCACACTTGTTCTCCTGCATTGCACCTTTCCTTTCATTTTGTTATACTCTCTGTTCTTCACTTCCCCTTTGTGTCACACACACACACACACACACACACACACAGCAATAGTAACATTTCCTTTCTGGCTTGAAGGGATGCTTATAAAAGCATCACACCTCTATGAACAGGAAATTGGTGTAGAACGAATGGAACAGCTACTGTACCACTCAATGTCAGCATCAAAGTCTATGTTGGGAGAATTCTGTTCTGGAACAGAACTGAACAGAATCTCTTCCATATTTAGTGTGGCAATATACCATCCATCCAATTTAATACCATGCATTGAAGTTTGTAAACTATGCAATGAAGTTTGCACTGAAGCTGGACTACATGTTACAAACTTGACCTTCGGCCCAGTTAGCTGGGAAACTCTAAGAAACACCCACTTTTTACAATGTAATCAGTTCCAATGGGTAAAACCAAACCCCTCCCACATTTCTTTCACGCTGGATATTAATTCTCACCCAGACGCCACGTTGTTAAAGTTGAGTGGGTTGTAAATATTTTTTCTGTTGACTTTGAACACGCTATACGTTGGGTATGTTTGCTGGCTGTAAATATTGCATCTTACTCTGAGCATGACTACAGCTATGAGCTCTGTCATGTTTTATTTGGAACTTTGTTTCAGCAGACCCACTCTGGAGTCAAAACACATCTCTGTCATGTAAAAACCCTCCTTAGCACTTCTGTGGTATTACACTTGGCACACTTGGCGTGTATGGACCACTCTCACCCTTAACATCCGGTTACACTGTGCTTACTGAATACAGGGCCTCAGAACAGGGAATAGAGGAAAATAAGGACATAGCAAGAAGAATGGGTAGAATAAGAGAAATGGGGCCAAAGACAAAAGTCTTGGCATTCTACAAGTGAATGGAAAGCAGAAATTGGATGGTTGCTAGAGGAGACAATGAAGGAAAATGTTAAGAGTGAGGAAACAGTGAAGGATGTCTATCTGAGGAAAGTTTTTTTTAGAATGAGGAAGGCACAAAAGCAATTGCTGTTGGAGGGTAGACGGGCACTAGAAGTTGTAGGCCTTTCTAGATCTGTGGATCTTTCTAGATCCTTTCTAGATCTAACTATCCCCTATAGTTAGTACCACTTTTACACTGTCGTGCTGTCACTTTATATAACATTTGTCTGAAGAGACAAACTTTGTATATAAACTGAATGTAAATTTGGACATGCCTGAGACTGATAGTTAGTGGGACCTGTTTAATTCCCAATAATTCATAAACATTTACTTAATGTAAAATATTTACTTCATAAAAACATACCTTGTAGGTTTAACATCATAATATAATACTTCAATATTTTTTTGTTAATCAAAGGATGGCTCCATATGCAACCACTGAGGTCTGTGGTAAGCCATGAATATTCAGACCCCAAAACTAACCCAGGAAGTGGTTTTGAGGTTTGCAAAAAAACTAAAAAAGGGGAGTGTTCTAAAACAGGCTGAGAAATTATACCATGGTGTTTTTACTTGTAAGAGAGTGTAAACTAAGACATGATAACATGAATGGGATAGATGGAATTCGACCCAGGAAAAAGGGATGGAGGCATGGATGAATGAAAGCAGAAGAAAAGTTTAAGAAGAAAAATGTAACAGAGCTGGCAATGAAGAAGAAACATCTGTTCATAGTGACTCTAATCTGATGTGATTTTGATCCTGGTTCGGTAATTAGCTCACCGCGGTTGATGTGTTTAACACAGTAATAACTTTTACATGTGGTAAAAATAACTACATCCTGTTTCACTTAACATTTGTCTTGCATTACAATGTTAAAGACGTGCAGGGAGAGATAGAGCGCGTTCTTGTCTTTGTGTACTGTACTGCAGGGAAGAGCTATTCAACCCTGGAGAGAAGCAATATCTTAGCAATCTGTCTGCAGTCTGTTTTAAGTCATAATCATTGACGTTTATCAAAAGTGATAGTTGCATTTTTAGTCAAGAGACCTGGAAACTTGATAATATAATGGTCCCACGTAGCAGCACACAAAATAGCCATGTGAATAGACAAATATGGTTTATTTCAAATAAGACTAGAGTTCTGTGCAGTACACATTGAATAATGACTGAATACTGTTTAATATATACATAATACATTCTGCTAGTGGTGTCCAGTCTTATAAACCTTACATGTAAACATTTATGTCAAAATGTGATTTTTGTTAGATAAATGAAATGTCATGAAAGAGATTAAAAATCAATGTTGATATTTGATCAATTAAATTTATAAAACAGGATAAGATCAAGTTAAGCTTGTTGTAACACTTTACCACTCAGTGTACTTTGCCTTAATACAGCACATTTCATCAATATATTGGATCATCTGGATATTGCCTGCATACAGAAATTCACATATGTGCACATTGACTTAAAGCCACATTTCAATTTAAGCATGTTTACAGCATGTGTTTGGACATGTGTAAACAAGCACACATTAAATAAGCAACAAACAACAAGCCCCCCAAACCCCCCCCGCCCCCAACCTCCATTACCTCATAAGTCATGGTTCATTGTCTTGTTGAACAAAAGCTTTTAATAACTCTCTATCTCTCTGACTCACACAAACATACGCAGTCATTGGTCATGGCCAAATGTAATGACTTGTGGTTCCGAGTTCTCTTTGCTCAGCCCTTTTCCTGTGGCCAAACAAACAACATTGGACATGCAGGAAGCGGGGGAACACCATGTTTCATAAGTCTGACCATTATTACTCATGCACACACACGTTTACCTCCTGGTGTGAGCCCACTGTACTCAGAGGAATTAAAAGTCCACCTTGTGGTCCAAAACATGTAAACGTGTGTGTGTGTGTGTTTGTGTCTGTTTGTTTAAACTGGTGATGTCTTCCGTGCTGTAAATAGCACAATTTACGTTGTATATTTATCATTCAAATAGAAAGCATGCAGTAATGTCTTTGGTTACTGCCCACGACCCACAATCCCTTGCATCTGTCTCTCTTTCTCCCCAGTCTTAGTAGTTGTTATCAGCAGATAGTTTTCTTATCTGTTGCTCTGGGGATGCATTTCCTTCATCACATCCCAGCAGATCCTGCCTCACCACTCCCTTCCCCTCATCCCGGGAAGAAAGAGTGGGAGCTGGGGCAGATGGTGAGTGCGCTGGATGGTGGAGGTGATGCAAAATTGGAATCTGAATCATGTGCCATTCCTCTGTTTTAGATCAACACAGTCTGTATCCCTGCACAGTCCTCCGAACTGGTGAGTGAGACTCTCTCTTACTCTCTCTCTCTCTCTGTCTCTCTGTCTCTTTCTCTCACTGGTATATTTCCACTGCTCACTTTGTTTACCATCTCATCATCAATGTCTTTTTTCATTCTTTCAACACTCTGATGTACCTTTCAGTGTTTTTTTTTTCAGGCTTAATGTTATTAGTTAATCATGTTGTGAGTGTCTCAAAACTATGAGCTGTCTACCTAGACAGCATGTTTGGGCATCATACCTATAAAAAATGGTTGCTATGAAAACTCCTTTATGGAAGGAGAGCTTATTTGGTACTAAGTAACCAACTGTGTGTTAAAAAAAAAGGAAAATGTCAACCACAATTTAATGAATGTGCTAGTAATGTTTTAGTTATTTTGCTGTTTAAGTGCTGATAAAACTAATGGTAAAACTGTCCACATTCTTGTGTTGTTAGTCTGTTTATGATCTCATTTATTATCTCTCCTCTCATCTGCCACAGCGGAGGGGAACGTCCTCTAGACACATTCAACATCTGGTAAGAAGGTTTTACTTCTCTGTCATTATTTCACACACACATATATAAGTGTGTGTATATACAGGTCCTTTTCAGAAAATTAGCATATTCTGATAAAGTTAATTATTTTCTGTAATGTACTGATAAACATTAGACTTTCATATATTTTAGATTCATTACACACAACTGAAATAGTTCAAGCCTTTTTATTGTTATACAGCTCATGAAAACCCAAAATTCCTATCTCAAAAAATTAGCATATTTCATCCGACCAATAAAAGAAAAATGTTTTGCCAAAATCATCAATATTAAAACAATAAAAAGGCTTGAACTACTTCAGTTGTGTGTAATGAATCTAAAATATATGAAAGTCTAATGTTTATCAGTACATTACAGAAAATAATGAACTTTATCATAATATGCTAATTTTCTGAAAAGGACCTGTATACATTCATAACAATCACATGAACTCCATCTAGACCATATTTACTGCATTCCAAGTATGGGGATGCAAGTATTTTTTCATGTAGTTAGTAGGTTTGTTTCGTATTTTGCTTTGTTTTGTTTTCTGTTGTGTTTATTCATTCTTTTTTGTTTGTTTGTTTGTTTATTGTGTATTGTTTTGTTTTATGTAGCAGTTTTTCTAGCATTGTTTTATTCAGCTGTGACCTTCATAATGAATTAACTATAATGTTTTATTTGGCTGTACCATAGAAGTCTTTGGATGCCCATTGCCGAACCATTAATTTGCAATTTTGCAATTGAGTTAGAAGAATGGAAAATATCTTCTATTGTTTTCTACTGCAGCTGGGCCTTAGATCACACTTCAGTTTTATAGTGCCATTCATCTATTTACACACTGCCCATGTGCATCTCCTTAAGACTAGGACAGAAATTAATAACAAAAAATTGTTTAATAAACAAAAAAGAGGGGTCTCTTGTGACTAAGAGTTGCCACGGTCAACTACAAAAAAGTTTATTGTGTTGAAATCTTATTTTGTGCTTTTTCCAGGGCTCAACCAAGTCTCTGACGTCCACCAAACAGAGAAACACTCTCCCAAGGTACATCCAGCTGAAAGGAATCAGAGTTTCAAAGCATCAAATCTCAAACCATGAAGCTCCGCAATCACTGCAGGAGTGGCTGTGCATGATAGAGTTTTGAGACTTTATTTCCTCTCCTAATCTCAGATAAGTGACCTCATCTCAGCAGGGTTTTATTCCCTTTGGAGTTGATGCGAAAAGTCAAAGATTCACTTTGGCTGAAATATGCTAAGTAGAGCAAAGCTCATCCGTAGCTCAAATGCGTCAGGAGGCGTGGCCAGATCATCTATGCGCCACTGACAGCTCAGCTGCTTTTGATCAGAGGCGACTTTTAGAACTAGCTTTTAGTTGATGAACTATCCCACAGATCTTTATCATATTTTTGCAGTTTTGTATTGGAGAATGTTTGATTCGGTGCCTATTTTCCAGCTATCTCTGGTGGACAAGCCAATATAGACTCTTTATATTGGATTGGGTTTAGTGGTTGGGTTTAACATTTTAGCTGGTCCAATTTGGCCACAGTGATTGGTAGACCATCTAGATTGGTAGACCATCTACGGCAATAGTCAGCTAGACCTCCTTGGTCTAACAACAAACCAGCAACCATGTTTCAAATAGCAGTTTTTCCACCTTACAGATCCCAACGTAATCTCTCTCTCTCAGGAGCTTTAGTGTGGACCGGGTGATGGACAGAGTGATGGAGAAACACTATGATTTCGACCTTACCTACATCACGGAACGGATCATCTCTGTGTTTTTTCCCCCTCTGCTGGAAGAGCAGAGATACCGTCTCAATCTCAGGGAAGTGACAGCCATGCTCAAGTCCAAACACCAGGACAAGTTTCTGGTATGTCACTCAGTCTGTGTGTGTGGTCAAAACCCTTTGTATTTGAAAGCACCTGTCTACATTTTTCTAACAAGGAGCTCAGTCATTTGCTTGTGTGGCTTTTTCATTGTTACGGCCCATTTCTTTTTCACAGTTACTCAACCTGTCAGAGAAGAGGCATGACATCACTCGTTTTAACCCGAAGGTAGGGCCCCTGCTTTTTTCTTGTTATAGAGACAGACTGACTGAAGCATCTATAAACAACATTTTCTCTACTTTCTCAGGTCCATGACTTTGGTTGGCCAGACATGCATGCTCCTCAACTCGACAAAATCTGTGCGATGTGTAAAGCTATGGAGAGCTGGCTGAACTCCGACCCCCAGCATGTGGTCGTTCTGCACTGCAAGGTCAGAGGTCATAGCTGTCTTTGACAGTTCATGTCAGGGTTACAGACTCTGAAGAAGTACTAAAGGGTGCTGACATGACTTTAAAGACCACCCTGCAGAGACTCACTTAACATGAGACTTCAGGGGAAGTCTGACTGAGCTTTTAGTATTGAAGCTACAAGGTGTTGAAAATGGCATCAAACATCAGAACTTAAGAAGTATTGGTTTTGTAAGAATACATACCAAATAGTTTTAAATAGAACTCAAACTCATCATCTCGCAGTTTAGATTGACTTTAGACATTGGTTGTTTTTCAGGGCAACAAAGGAAAGACAGGAGTTATTATTGCTTCTTACATGCATTACAGCAAGATATCAGCAGGGTAAGTCCATTTGTACCACTTATGCACATTAAAGTCGTCTTCATTAGCAGAATATTCAGAAGGAAATTATGTTGGGTGGGTTAATCTAATGGTTTTAATCTTGTAAAGGATATTTATAAAGGATAATGGAAGGATAATGGATATTTGGAAAGAATAATGGTCATTTAAGATTAATTGGTGTAATACATAAGACAAACAGCACAGCTTATTAAATAGTTTGACTGTAGAATGTTAATTGACCAATCAGAATCAAGCATTCCAGAGTTGTGTAATATAATTAAGTAGAATTATTTTTCCTTATATGATCCATATTCAATGATAGGATGTCCTTCTTACCTGTCAAATTATATATGCGTTCATTTGTTAGAGATGTAGCTTTAGACAGCATTCTAATGGGAATTGGGATCTTGTGTTTTAAAGCTATGTTGCTTTTGCTAACCTTACTAAAATCACCTGCCATACACTTAAGGCCAGTAACTATAATGTACAATAATGTAATGAACAATAATGTAAAAAGATCATATCTTGCACTGGATTTGTGCTCATAGGGCAGATCAGGCACTCAGCACGCTGGCCATGAGGAAGTTTTGTGAAGATAAAGTGTCGTCCTCTCTCCAACCCTCTCAAAACCGGTGTGTCTCTCCAGATATTCAACCCATTTGTGTTCCATTGACCTTTGTGGTACTTACATAGTTTCTTTGCATTGTTAACATTCTTTGACTCATATGTCTCTCTGCAGGTATATCTATTACTTTGGGGGGCTTCTCTCAGGGGCCATCAAAATGAACAGCAGTCCTCTCTTCCTCCATCAGGTCCTCATTCCTACCATCCCAAACTTTCAAGAAGATGGAGGTGAGTTGGATTGATTAAATCATTCTCTGACATCATTGTTACATAATTTATGCATACGGTCTTATAAAAGATGCTGGGTTTACATAAATGGGCTATGCATATGTGAATATGTTACACTGTTACATCATTGTTTTCATTCATATGCAGCAGAAAACAAAATGCTCAAATTTCTTTTTCATTCTTGTCTTTGCTAATTGATATCACACTTTTTTGCACTTTCTTGACAGGTTTCTTCCCCTTCTTGAAGATCTATCAATCCATGCAACTCGTCTACACTTCTGGCATATAGTAAGTGAGGATCTTGGAAACCCCAATTTATTTTATGTTTGCCAGGCTGCAACTTTATTTTTCATCTTTTTGATTCCACAGACTTCTGTATTTAATACAGTTGACTGTAATTCAGTTCAAACCAGATTTTAGCAACAAGCAGTGTATCTATTCACACTGAAAGTGTAACTGGGGCGTACTGAAAAATGTATTGGATGTTTCTCAACTTCCACGGATAAAATAAATGTTACTGGCTAGGACAGAAACCTAAATTGATCCAATAAATCCTAATACTTGACGTAAGCGTTGTCTAGGGGGTCCAAAAATGACCTTTATGTTATGGGAACCCATCTGTTCCCCAAATATTTGTTCCAGTCCCTGTTTATTGACAGCTCTGTGTTAGGATGCCTGTCTGAAACCACTTTTCTGCAACTGACTTGGATTCTGGACAGTGTTTAACACTGTTCAGTCGTTGCCTTGTGAGTAATAGTACTGTATGCCCTTGAGAATGATTTGCTCCATCTGTCTGTGTGTTCTGTAGTGATCTGCAGGGTTCTGGAAGCAGAAAGCTGATTGTTACTATTGAGCCTGCACTGTTGTTAAAAGGAGACATTATGGTATGTGGGTCTGTTTTTATCTCACCCTAATATATTGTAACTCTCAAACTACAGACAGTTGTTTTTCCACCAATTTAATTACTTTCTTTCTGCCAATCTCTCTTTCTCTCTCTCTCTATATATATATGTCTCTCTCTCTCTCTATCTCTCTTTCCACAGGTAAAATGTTATCACAGACGTGTTCAGGCCGCTGAGCGGGACACTATGTTCCGACTGCAGTTCCACACATGCACAATTCATGGAGCTCAGCTCTGGTTTGGCAAAAGCGAACTGGATGAAGCCTGTTCAGGTATATTCCTAATGGAACAAAGCCAGGAGACAGATGCTACACTTCTACTCACAACAAAACAGCTGTCTATCAGCAGAGATCATTCCGACCACCTCAAGCTGAAATCATCTTGGGATATCAGTTAAATGATCACTTTGGGCCTGCATCCTTTCAGCTGTGCTGTAAAGTATCGCCTGTGTTCCCTCCGGCTAACACCTGCTGACCACAGCTGTGTAATTAAGATGAGATTTGTGACAGGGATTCTCTGTGGGCTTAGCATAGATGCATGGAAGGCCCTTTCAGTTTCTTGTAAATGTCTGGGAAATTCTGGAAATTAATCATTGTTTTAATGAGACATATATTATGGAGTTTCTGTCATGGAGCAAATTTTCTATATAGGTTTGAATGATGCAATGCAACATCAAACAACCACTTGGGTCACTATGCACAATTGTTTCTGGAAAATGTGACTTGTAAAATGTCATCTGCCTTTTCAATGAATAATATTCAGAATTCTGATTGTAGATGCAAAATTTCCCTCTGATGCCATAGTGGAGTTTGTGTTTTCATCTGGACCAGAGAAGATCAAAGGTACACCCTGTTCTCTCGCCATTTAACATCAAAACAATGATGTCATTAATATTTTGCATTTCTGGTTACAGGAAGCCTGTAAAATCTGTTCTTATAAAAACACAACAGTCTCAAAATGTAGTTTTTTCCTATTGTGCTGTAATACCACTGTGTTGTATTTATTTGATTGTTATTATACTCTCCATGGGTGTGTTTATGTGATTCAGGTAGAGCAAGCCAGAGAAATGATCCAGCTGTCAGTGTGGATTACAATACAAATGATCCTGTGGTGCGCTGGGACTCTTATGAGAACTTCAATCAGAGACACCAGGACAGCTTAGATGGTACAGCTATTTATCCAGTCACACTTGTATGCATGTCCATGCATTTAAGTTCAAGTTTCAAGTTCTAAAACTGTCATCTGAATATGAATTAAAAACATATTTTTTCATGCCTGCAGATATTGCACACACACGAGGGCCTGTTGATGGAAGCCTGTATGCACAGGTCAAAAAGCGTCGTGCTGCAGGCTCTGTTTCTCTTCCCTCCACCAATGGGAGCCCTGCAAGAAGCTCTGTGGAACGGCCTAGTCAGCTTTTGTCTGTTAGCTCTGATTCTGGACACTCATCTGCCCCTCCTGACCACCTCGATGAACCAGCTCGACCGGCTCCGCCTACCCAACAGGAAAAGGAGGAGCTTGAGCGCCTACTGGGTGGAATTGAAGGTGACGGAGTAGGAAGAGATCGTGACAGAGAGACGGCCATTTTGGACGATGGTGACTCCTTGCCTCCTGAACGTACTGGATCACTACGGTTAGGCCGTTCATGTTCATGTCGTGTGGGTTATAGATCCCAGCATTGTGCTGAGCCTGGATGTGATGGTCTCCACCACGTATCCAGTGGGTATTGCCTTGATCGGCCTGCCACCACTAATGGACACAATGGGGCACCCTCTTCAAGTATGTCATCTGTCATAGGGCTTTGCCAACATCACAGTGCTCATCCTCACCAATCACTGCCACCTCCAGACCTCCTCTGGGACCGCCAACAAGGTCCACAGCACTACCTTCACCGCACTTGCTCAGAGGGATCCTCACGTCACCTCTGTTCTTATTCTTCCCAAGACATCAGCGCACATCCACATAGTATGTCCACCAATGGCCGACTGATCTGCAGGACTGATGACTACATTTCATACCCTCACCACCACAACCATCCACACCACCCCAAACCAACTGGCCCCTACCATGATGTTGTGATGCTGGATGGTCTTGTGACACCTGGTTGCCCCTGCCGGGATTGTTTTATTCGACGAGAAGAGCTCCTCACCCTTCGAATGGAAAGAGAGGGGGGACTGCACTGGGAACGGGAGGCAGAGCTTCAACGGGATGCAGGTTTAAGACGTGGCAGAGAGTCTGACATCCCAAGAGGGGCGGAGCTGTGGGATCGAGAATCAGGACTAAGGCGGGGCCGAGAAATGTCACTCCACTGGGACCGAGACAGAGAAGCAGAGCTACACTGGGAGAGAGAACGAGAGGCAGAATATTGGCACAGAAGGGCCACCATATCCCCCTACGGGCCCCATGGTCACGACTTACCAGCTTTTAACTTTGATCCCCTCCCTGCCGGCCACCCTGCATACCCTGAACCCTCCCGGTCTCACTCTCATGCCCATCTGGACCTCAAATACAGCAGCAGCTCCAGTGGATACCAAACATCACATCAAACATTTCCTTGTTCACCCTACCAGCCATCACCCTCTGAGAGCCGTGGATATGCATCAGGTTACCAGTCTGAGTCTACATCACCCCTCCCACCTCCCTCTGCTGCTTGCCCTGGTCCCACACACCATGCCAGTGGACCTACAGATAACCAGACAGACCCCCACCCTCAGCAGTACACTTCTGACACAAATACAGGTAAGAGAGAGTTCAAATTGCTTGATAGCTTCATAAATACAATATAAATATAAATACACAGAAATACACATATATAAATATAAACACTATATAATATAAATATAAACAATATATATACATGTATATAAATTGCTTGACAGCTACTGTACATGCACAATTACATACAATATGCAAAAATAATTTAGTTTGTGTAAAGGATGTTGTTTATAATTAAAGATTTCCAAATGTATTTCAATTTGGGACAGGTCAGAATTGCTGACTAGTTGATTATTTAGTTGTAGAACAACAATTAATGAGGTTAACTTGTTGTCTTGACTTGAAGTAAGTGGGGTTTAGTGTTCTAAAAGCATGCACTACTGTATTGAGCTAACATTCTGAAACCCTCTCTGGGAAGTTTCCACAGCAACCAAAGCTTTCTGTATGAACGTTACCACCTTCAGCAAAGAAAATGCTTGCTGTGAACAAACTGATATGTAATGTCTAATATTTTAATTTATGTTATTAGTTTAACTTAAACAACTACATTAACAAATTTGCTCCTCAGTCTGTAGCAGTCTTTAGATTTTATCTTGCTCTCTATGTGTCAGATTGCACTGGTCCAGAGAGCATAGGCTGGCGTAGTCACATTACCCATGGTTCCCTGCGGCGGACATATCGAGAGCCACATGCTCCATGTTCCACACCCTCTGATATTTCAGGACCTCCAACACCAGTACATACTAGCAGCCCTTTACGAACACAGGAGAGGTAATTAACTTCAACATTGTGTGGTTATTACTTATACACTTACACAAATAATAAATACATTATTTGTTGACTTATTTAATAGTTGGTTCAATCTGAGTTTTTTTTTACATCCCCAGCCTGAGTGTCCGTGAGCATGACACAAAAGACATAAAAGGGGAAAACAATTTGGCTCATTCTCAGAACAGGCCACACCCACCTGACCAGCAATTTCACAGTACCAATCAGGTACCTCGACAAACTGTCCTTCCTTCTAATCAAGAGATTCCTGATACACACCCATTCCCAGCCATGCCCACAACCCAGCAACCCTCCATCCATTCCCCGCCTATGACACCTCCAACCCCACATCTCTCCACCACAGAAGAACATTCCACCCCCTTAACCTCTCCATCAGAATCCACCCAACCACAGACAAACTGTTCTTCTAGTGCTGCTACAGCGCCACCCACAGGGGAACGTATACCTACACCACAGACAGCACAACCAGCTGAGACTGTTACACAAGTAGCTCCACATTCTGTTACTCCAACAACACCACTGCCCTCCTCTTTCATCCCTGATGAATCAATCAAGCCTCCCTTACAGAGCAATGAAGTATCACAACCTCCTGAACCAGATGCCCCTAAAACTGTTTCCTCATCCCCTGCTACCCTGCAACCATCCCTTGGTGAACAAGAGAGTTCTTCTTCCCCTGAACCCCCAGTGCCAGGATTTGCCACACTGGGCAGGAAGCTAATGTTGGGCACTGAAACCTCACTTTCTGCAGGACACATGCAGGTATGCTCCAGTATGGATGCAAACCCCAGATCTTCTGTTGGCCACTCCACCCCCACCTTCCCTGTTTCATCAGCAGGCTGCACACCATCTCCTCCACCAGGCTCCATTCCACAACCTCCCCTCCCAGAGAAACGTTCTGGAACCCTGAGGACATCCACAGGTCACCAACCTTCTGGACAGCACCATGTTACATTCTCCCCGTCCGTGGGAGAGCTGACTATTACTGATGCACAAGAAGACATCAGTGTGGAGGGTGAGATGGGCAGCCGTGTGAGTGTGAAATTTGTGCAGGACAGCTCACGGTTTTGGTATAAACCTGGCATCTCCAGAGAGCAAGGTGAGACAAGGACCTGTTAGCTTTGCAAGTCACATCACTGTATTCATTTTCCTCAACTATGTTAAAACTTGACACATCTTGTGATTGTTTGGGTATGTTTAAATAACCAGTTCAGTTGCTGCTGAATGCTTTGCAATTTATCTCTTCAAGTGCACTTAATTAGACATTAGTGTGGCATCTTATTAGTGGTGCTTTCCTCTTTTTTCCACGTAACTTGTTTTCATACTTTCCCCTAATGTGGCATCTTGACAACTGAATCAGAAGTGAAAGTAACATTTCATTGAACAGTGTGTATAGTAAATACTTTACAATATTACCTGTGTCTTGTTTGCCAGGAAAAAATATGAGTCACAGAAGAGCAAAATGGTACATAACTGTTAACCTTGTTGAAGTCTTATTAAAAAACAAGAAAAATAGTAATAGTGATGTTTGTATTAGCAAGCACCATTAACCAGCGCTGGGCTTTAGTGGTTTTGCACATGCTGTGTCAGATTGCTGTTCCATATGCTTTGGAGCCTGTTTTAAATGAGGACGTCTCATTAAAATGCTGTTTCCCTGTTCCAACAGCTATATCAGCACTGAAGGAAAAAGAACCAGGGGCCTTCCTCATCCGAGACAGTAACTCTTTCCAGGGGGCTTACGGCCTGGCCCTGAAAGTAGCCAGCCCACCCCCCAACGTCAACAACCACAGCAGCAAAGGTACGGCACAACTGCAGGCATTTCCTCACACAAACATTTATCTTGCCTCAGTGTTGCTCCCAAAGCTGCCTGTCTGCACAGGAAACGCACAACTGCACCTGAATTACTCTAGCAGAGCTTTATTGTCAGAAGACTTAGTTAGTTAAGAAGTTAAGACAAACATGCACCTATGTATTCATAACTGCTGTTTTATTTAAAGAATTAGGCCTTTTCTTTTTGTTACATTGTTGACTGGTCACAAGTTTTGGATCTAATAACAGTTATTTGGTTATACTTGTAATAACAGTTATACATGTAATGGCAATGTATGTAATTTTAAATACAAAGTATGTATTTTTGTTTGTTTTGGTCCACATTAAAATGACTAATATGTACAGTAACTATAACATATTCTAAAATGCCTAGTAATCATTATTTTATTACTTCAGTATCTTATTCAGGTTGGACTGCAAAATATATATATTTGAGAGCTTAAATTGAACTGAAACAGACATTTGTGAATATTTTAGTAAAATTGCAAAAAGTATTTCAATATATATTTTTTAATGTCTTTCTATCGCAGTGCATTGTATGATCAGCTAGTGTGAAAAAGTGTGAAAAATTGACTTCTTAAAGTGTATGTAAATTAAATTAGCACTAAATAGCAACCATTCAACCATGTTTTGTATGATTGTGACAGCTGTAGTATAATTAAAACCACTACAAGAGCATGCAAGGGCACTGATGTTTAGTTTGGCTCTCCTCATCTAAATGTTTAACTGAGACATTATTAAAAGCTGTTTGCGAATGCTTTGTACAACTTGAAGTTGTTTGTGCCTGTAAACAATTACATATGTTTTTCTAAATATCCATTAATCACAACTGGAGTGTGTCAAATCACTTTGTCATGACTTTGTATACAGTGAGTACTAGCATGTCATTTCCTGTTTGAGCAGGGGGGGACCCTCTGGATCAGCTAGTAAGACATTTCCTGATTGAGACTGGTCCACGGGGAGTCAAGATCAAGGGCTGTCAGAATGAGCCCTACTTTGGTAAGTAATCAAGTGGAGATTAAAATTAAGTTTAGACACAGATTAAGTTTAGCAGTGGTCTAAATCAAAGCTTAAAGGAGCAGTTTAGCCAAAATCATCATTTACTCACACTCATGTTGCTTGTGTGACTGTCTTTATTTTGTGGAGTGTCTTTTATAGCCAGGCTATGTAATGATAAGCTCAGCTCAGGTAGGCGTGAAAATCATTTGACATTTTTCTGAGATATCTGAGCTGGACATCAGTTTGCTCCTTGCATTTGAGGTATTCAGACAGCAATACCTTCAAGTCTTCATTATATCTGTGTTGCGTATTCCAGTGGGACACAAAATGTAATGGGTAGTTCTGAACTTTGCTCTATAGAAAGTATAAGCATGTGCTTCAGAAATTTAGGTAAATTTTGATATAGTGTTTTCTGTATTAGAACACTAGATAGCAAATCTTTTATGTCTCTGATTTAACATATGGTTTCAGTTTGATCATTTTGCAATCTAGCAATCAGTTTAAAAGGTAAATAATGTCAAACTGTTATGAAACCGAAATATTGAGGTGCTCTGTGTGTGTGTTTTCATATTGCTAGGGAGTCTATCAGCACTTGTGTATCAACATTCCATTACACCCATCTCTCTGCCCTGCGCCCTCCGCATCCCAGAGAAAGGTAAATAGAACTCCACATGTCAACACACACAGCGAGCTAAACACATCATGCTGTAATGGCTATGACAGCACCATCAAAGTTTACACTCCAGTATCTAGCCTGGGTTAGTTTCATCTTTGTAGGGAGTGTATTTAAGGCCAACACATACAAAAAGTCCAATAAAGTATTTTTGTAGTAGTACAGCACAGTCTCCCACATAATTCTGTAGGCGCTAATAATTAGTTCTAGTATTGATACTAACTGGTCAGTAAAACAGTAAAACAAATACACATTTAGAAGCCAGTACACAACAACATTTAATGGAAGAAATAGCAAGAGCTATGGAATACATCTGTGATAGCAAGGAATTATAGAAAGGTTTGAGTTCAAAAACAAAATCTGTGATGAATTTTGTGATAATAATTTGCAGCGTTTGAATCTCAGAGACTGACCTATAATCTCATTCTCAGACCCCATAGGAGAAGTTCAAGAGGTTCCCCAAGCCAGTAATATGAGCACAGCTGCAGACCTGCTGAAACAGGGAGCAGGTGAGTGTGTCCTAATATGTTTTATCCTAGGCTTTCTCCATCTCTTCCTCTTTCTTTTATTATATGATGTATATAACCTATTGCCTCTCCCCTTAGCCTGCAATGTGCTGTACCTGAACTCAGTAGAGACCGAGTCGCTAACAGGGCCACAGGCGATTGCTAAAGCAACAGGGGCCACAGTGTCACGCAACCCTCGGCCTTCTGCAACAGTGGTTCACTTTAAAGTGTCAGCCCAGGGCATTACGTTAACAGACAGCCAACGCAGGTATGCTGTTACTTTCACAATGTAAGGGCGAGTCTACATTTTTTAAAAGGATAACCACATAATTGTATAATATATAATTGTAAAATGTATCAAAGCACAATTCTATAGAGCAAAATATTTAAAGGTTTATATAGGTTGTTGTCATTGTCACAATAAACTAACTCATTGAGATTTTGCAGAGTGTTCTTCAGAAGACATTATCCAATCAACAGTGTGACATTCAGCAGTTTGGACCCACAAGACAGGAGGTGAGATTGTGGTGATGTCTGTTAACTGGTCCAATGGGAACATTTGGACTATTAATTTTGTATTTTTGGTCTTGGTTTATATATCCCCTCAACATTTTATCCAAAGTAGATGTTTTGTGTAACTTTTAGAAATCATTATTTTTATGATTCCTTAATTTAAACAAACATTGCTAATCTTGTATTATTTGTAAACTAAAATATCTTTTAACACAAAATAATCAAGAAAAGCATGAATCTGTGTGGGCTGCCCTGTCTGTGTGTGCAGTGTAACGTTTGTTGCCTGAATGTTTGTTGTGTATTTGTGTGTATGTATATAAGCTTTAGGGCATGTTTTACAAATATCCCACCTTATGTTGATGAAAAACTAAATGTGTTCCCACAAAACCAGAAGTCATTGTTACAACTAACTGCATATGAGGAATCTGTTTTCCCTAGACGGGTTATCAGTGTGATGCAATGATAGACTTTACAGTGTGAACAGCTGAAACAGTGCTGCACTCACCCCTTGCATATACAAAAGCTGCTGGCTTGTGGGAACCTGGTCAGCCTGGGTCATGTCCCGATCCATTTTGTCTTCTCTCCACTCTCCTGAAACAAAACTAGATCATATGTAGAACTCTAAAATGAATTTGTTTGTTAGACCCAAAACAAACTTAAGCATGTGATAGCTAATATTTTTTATTGCTTTCATTGCATCATTGCTTCCTGAAATATGTCAGAAAACAATCCTAGTACGGACAATTGTAGGAACTCTAGCGCCCCCTGGAGCATGAAGTTTTTTTACAGCATTATAAGAGGAAATATGTTAGGTCCCAAAAAATAGTTTTGGATACACTTGTGTGGAGTGTTTGGCATCTAAATAACAGCACGTTTGAGAGAATGTGAGCGTTCCTCAGTACTGTCTCTGTCTCCCCCTTGCTGTCGTAGGTGGACTAACACACACAGCACGACCCTTAAGTAAGTCCAAATGTTGCTGTGTTTGTCTTGTCTGGACTGTTTTGACAGCTTGTGTCTTTTCTCTGTGGCTTCTGATAGTAAGTTGATTATGTCCTAATGCGCATGTTAATTTAGTCTTAGATCACCATAACAATATTATTCACATTTTTATGGAATTTTTCCAGACCTAGTTTTAAACCTACCTAATGCTTTTATTTGTTATAATACTTTCATTTCTCATACACACAGTTTGGTCAAATTGTTTGTTAAAATCCGTAGCCCTAAATATGTATATAAGTATAATATATTATGTATGTATATTTTATTATGTATTTTATGTCTATCATATTTTGTATGATAGCACAAATTTGCTTTTTATGTATAACATTTAGCAGCAATACTCTACGATTAGACCAAATACTGTCTCTGACATCACGCTCATTATTTGCTATTTGGATATAATGACTAAGTAAAATCACTCACTAGTTTATACGTGTCCCTCCAGAATATTCGGTTTTGTTGCCAAGAAGCCCGGGAGCGTGGCGGAGAATGTGTGTCACCTCTTCGCGGAGCTGGATCCCGACCAGCCGGCGACTGCCATCGTCAACTTTATTAACAAAGTTATGCTGGCACCACAAAGACGCTAGAGTCCCAGAGATGAAGAATATAACTGATCTTCACGACTGCCTCGAAGTTAACAAACGCGCACTTCTGTTAAAGATAAACGAGGTTTACGGGCTTTGCATTAGAGACACTTATTGTCTTTTAAAACGAGGGCTTTACTGACTAACATTATACCAAAACAAATCTAAACCAAAAGTTAAAGAACGTAACCAGGCAAACAGTATTGCTATTTAAAAGAGATATTTTGGTATTAATAGGATATAAAATGGCTTTAGCTGTTAAATAAAATCACTCATAAAACCAAGATTGCTAACCGATGGAGTCTTAGCATCCGGGATTTATAAATGTGTGTTAAGCGCTGTTTGTGACCCCTGAATAAAATAAACCTGTTCCACGCACCTAAAATGTATGAATTGCACAGACCCGTCTCTGCAGTGACAATCGGTTTCATAGCTATGCCAAATTTTGTTTAGTTCATATAGATTTATGTTTTTCTATACACTGTCAAATAAGGTTTCCTGTATAAGTAATCACCATTTATTTGCATGCCTTTGAGCGGAAAGGATGTGCCGTGGTTTCTGGCCCAGCGTGTCAACGAGTGATAAGGAAAGTTAAAGAGCGTTTGTGTTGGAGATCTGGATGAAGGACGAGACGTGGCGCAGTCGAGCAGCTGATGTGTAGGTAACGGGCTCTGCTGGATAATATGTCCAGTATAAGAAGGATTTTAATGTCATGTAGCGTGACGTCATAACGGCAGGTAAATGGTCATGTGATTAAATACCAAGAGAGAATTTGGTCCGCTGGACTGTTTTGTTGTGTAATGTTTCTTGCACTGTTCATAATTGAAATATAAAACGATTGACTATGATACGTTTTATGAAACAGCTTGGTCAGTTGTTGCTGCCATAATGTAGTTTAATATTAGAACGTTGTTTCCACCTTCGTGATGTTTTAGTCTGTTTGCATATGAGCGATTTAAAAAGTTTTTTATAACCAAAGACATTTGTGAAGCAACAGTGTATTATTTCAATTTAAGCTGTGCCATTTACGTGCCTGTATTAACGAGTTTTGGACATAGTAAGACACGTCTATGACAAGTTTAATATATTGTGTTCTGTATTTTCTTATCTTTGTATGTAGTAATATATTTTCTCACATGCACCTGACCTGGAAAGTATGAAAAGGACTACATGGAAGGACATTGAGAAAAGTTTTTTTTATTATATGCTATTTTTTTCAGTGTATGCACAAATGAAAATATAAAGCAATGTAAAGTCATGGTACCATAAACAGAATTCATGATCTCATTTATTTATAATGTTAAACATGTATAATCTTTTGCATTGTCTGATGAAATGTATCCACAAATTTTAGATAATACAAAAAACCTATTGTGTTTACTTTAAATATGAACCAAATAATGAAAAAATATACCTATGAAGATTTTAGAATACTTTGTTTTGGGTCAACATTAGTTGTGATGTATATACATATAATGAAAGAGAAACCACTGTTAACATTTTTCACATTATACCAAGAGTTTATTTATCATAAGGCCATTTATTCAGAAGTTTTGAACAAACTGACATTGTTGATTTGAAATAGATGTCATCTACTTCTTTTCGAACTGTAACATTCATAAGTTATTCAGTCAATGAATATGCATTCTATCCTTGTTAAACACCAGCCGTGTCAGATCACAATTACGGTTTACAAACTGCTCAATATCATGAGCAGGACATTTAATGCATAAACTTTCTTCCACTAGAAGACTTCTTAGTCTTGGCCAGATTAAAAGGGACAATGTAAACTGGGTACAAAACAAAAGAAATTTACTTTCACAATCTTTGGTAACTGTTGATAGTTCTTTACACAACAAAAGAAATACCAACCAAACTAGATTACAAAAAAACTACTCAAATAGGAAAAAAAAGGTTTGGCTTAACTTTGCTAGCAATTAAGTGATTAGGACTGTTGACAATGAAACTTCACTTAATATCTTTCTCATCTCATGTTCTAGATAATGGCAATACAGTAACCTTCTGTACACACTGGTGAAAGCAATCAAACCTGAAGCACAAACTCAAAAATTGCAAAAACATTCATCATCAAGTGCTGGTTATAAAATGTTCCCCTTTGGTTTTGTGTTTTTCTGGAAAACAGAGGTAAAAAAGATAAAGACATTCACAATTTCACGTTACATTCCACCAATGGGCAGCCCCAAATTTAAGGCCACACAATACCAACATGGCAACTAACCTAAAGTATTTGAGGCAGAAGTGATTCAAACTTGCATTTACAACAAAAAGCGTTTCATTCTGCATTAATGGCCGCAGATGCGAACAGAAATTGTGGTCAAGCTGGACAAATCTGGTTGGAGAGTTATAAATTTGCAGGTGTAAAATTATCTTGGTTGATAGGGAAACCATCATCCCTGTTGATTTAAATCGGGTGCTGTAGTGTTTAATATACAAACAAAATGCGTAGACTACATCCCCTTCATCCTTTGCAAGTTGATAGACAAACTAATCTCATGTATAAACTTCAACACAGGAGCCCTTAGTACCACTGAGGTCAATCCATCGCATACAACAGACACAGGTACACTGAAACAATAAATAAACATTTGTTCCCAAGAGGAATAGCTGTGGCTTCCATTGAATGTGTGATGGTTCAGAGTCTGGTGGTACACTGGACAGATATCAGTGAGGGGCTGTAGATCCATGAGGACCCAGCAGTGGTGGTCTCATGAGAAAGTTGGCTGACAGGCCGAGTCGTGATCCTCTGTGTATTCTGCGTCATGGTTGGTGTCTGGACTTTGCTGGTCTTCTGTCTCTGGAGACACCGAGCTGTTGTAGTCCTCGGTCTCCATGTGCTCCTCTTTGATTTGAGACTGGTGACTGCACATACAGACAGATCACATGAAGGTTTTTCCACTTACAAATGTGACTGAAACATGAAAGGCATTTGCTTTTCAGCCCCTTCCCTCTAAAGAACCTGCCTTTGTTAAGAACAGCAAACGACTCATTAGTGAACCACTAATCTGCTTTATGGGTTGCTGTTTCAAAAACATGTTTTTTTAGTCTGAAAGTCTAAGGAAAAACTTGCGGCTATGCTAATGGCTTGGTTATTGCCAAATACTTGACATTAATGCACCACAATTTCATGCACAGCAATGTCAAAACAGGATTACAATCAAAACTGTGCCACACACAACTGTTCCATAACAAATGGGCTCTACTATGGATGTTTGCTACTGTTTCAGTAGCACAAAACAAGACGACTTAATCCTCATAAATGTTTTATTGCACAGTGCAGTGTTTCACGAGGCAGGGAGATCTGACTTACAGTCTAGGAAGAGGAGAGAGCTCCAGACTGGAGTCGCTGTGGGAACCCTCATCGTGCTCGTGTGACATCATGTCCTCATGCAGACTGTTGACCAGGACCTTCAGATTAGATGCTCCCATAGAAGCAGAGCCAAACTGAGGCAGACTGCTGTCCACCATTGCGGCCTGTGACAAAACACCTTATTTTAGTATTTAACTCTGGTATTGCAAAAAAGACCACAGTTTATGTATACAAAATAATCATTATATACAATTAAAAACAAAAATATTAAAATAGTTAAAATAGTTAAATTACAAATTTAATTTATTATTTTAATAAATTAAAATAATTAAAATAATTCATGATGTCTACGGGTGATGTACCAGAGGTAAAAATGGCATTACAATTATATTAGAGAATATTAGTGAATCATGGCTTAAGAATAAATTCAGGTGAATATACCTTAAGAGCAGATAAGGCAGGACTCTGACCCAAACTGGACTGAATGTTCTTCACCAGAGGTGATCTGCAGAAACGGACAACAGACACCATGACGCCATCATTAACAATGACCTCACAGAACCTGTGATGACTCAATTTGTCATTTTATAAGCAAGGATGATAAAAGCAAAGCATGTTTACCCAGTGATCTTCTGAGGTCTCCTTTTCTGAAACTCCAACTCGTCCACAGTCCAGACAGCCCCCTTTACATTCTCAACTCGTACAAAACACTTGTGGAGACTGAGGTTGTGTCGAACGGCATTCTGGGAATCCAAAGAAAACAAAATTACAACCAGAAACCCATTTACACTGAACATCAGACCTGATAAACAGAACAGCAGCTCCTCTTAGGATTTTAAGAGAAAACTGGGGTAGTTATATATGAATTCTATAAGATTAGTTTATAGTATGGATTATATTTTCGGTTACCTTCCACGTTGCTGCATTGCGTCTGAAATACGCAAATGTTCGAGTGAACCAGTTGTAGATTTCATTTAGTGTTAGCTGCCTTTCTGGAGACTCCAAAATGGCCTATAAATGAAAAAAAAGAGGACAAACTGTAACCACATCAAGCTCTAACACTGCGTGCCATTCAGTGGAAGCTGATGTACTGTCATATAAAACAATAAGCTATTATTCTACATAATGCATTCCTCTTCATTAAAGCAATGAACGGAGTCCATTAATAGGACTTAACCAAAATCTCCCATTTGTTACTCATTTGGTGGTTGATGGTGTCTCATAGATGTGATCCGGTTGGGATGAGGTCACAGGGTTGGGTCGCGGCTCCTTACCTGTCTGATCAAAGCTGCGTAAGTAAATGGAGGCCTGACTTCAGCACTCAGGTAGAATTCTTTATTCTGCACAATATCTGAAGAACAAAAACATTATGACATCAGACACATTTCCTAGATCAAGTTTGCATGGTCTAAAATAAGGCTTGTTCTCACATGTGAGAAAATACTGATTTTGATATAATAATAATTTTGTGATATTACAATTTTGATTTCTGGGAAACTTCCAGGCAGGAAATAAACGTACATTTCTGTCTTTTGAATGAGATAAAGCTACTATACAAGCACTAGTACTGAATTTGTCCCCATTTGAGAAACTTTGCCATGTGCATAAAGTCATTAATTTCACCTTGGTCCATGGCCATATTGTATTTATCAGCATAGCGTTTGCGAATGGGTCCCATGCTGTGCAGGCCGCTGGGGATGATGACAGAGGGGGTTTGGGGCAGGGATGTGAGGGGTGTGGACGGGGCTGTGGCACTTTGGGAAAGGCTCATAGAGGGAGTGGTTTTGGGAACAGCTCCTTTGGCAAGAGTGAGGTTGGAAACCAGATTCACCTAATAAGAAAAACACAAACTAGGATTAAATGACATTCCTAAAAGGGATCTTGTGTGACAAAAAACAACAACGGAATGTGTTTATATAAATATACAGTATATACACAGAGTTAATGAGGTGACATACTGGCTGAGGGGCTGGTTTGGGCTCAGTAGATTTGACATGAAGGTGGGCCATCATGGCCTGAAGGCGTTCCTTGTCTTTAGACAGCTATTTAACAAACACAGAGAATCAGATGTGTGCCACAGATAAGCTTTCTAAAGACAACAAAGCAAGACCTTTAAAACTGTTTATTGTTAATTTCTTTATACACACGATACACAAACAGACAGCAGGAAAAAGATCGGAGCTCAGATTAGAGCAGGATATTAAAATTGCAGACAACACCAGTGATCCAATGATCACAGTGTAATTCTGTGACTTTAAACATAATATCTGAAATGCTTTACCTGCAGTTCCAGCTGCTGAACCACCTGCATCTGAACTCTACACTGTGCTGTGCTCTTGTCATCGAGAGCATGTTCACTGTTCAGATGCCTGAGACACACACACACACACACACACACATTAGACGTTTAATAGAAAGGAAAAATGTCCTGAGTCATGCAAATGTCTGTCTTCACCTCTAATATATTGTAAACATAGAACATAAATCCACAATAGCATGGAAAGTATGATTCATGATTCAAAACAATCTGTTTGTTTACAGATTCAGTGAACACAACAGAACTATATACCGATTTGTTGATAATACAAAAGTATTCCCAGAAATGTTTTTAAGTAAATATTTCAGTAAATGCAAGGTGATATCAGTATTTGAGTTTAAACACTGATGATATATTTAATATTGTTTTGACACTGGTGCATAGCACAAATCCAAAGTGTCACCCCACCCTATAGTTTAACTTAGTTATTCTTTACAAGCTGAGTGATGTGCTGATTGTCTGTCAACCGGTTTGAATGAATCATGAATTGTTCACGCACAAACGTGATTGTTCAGGTCGCAGTACCACAAGCAACAGCTAGAGGGCACTTTATTCACAGAGAAAGTATACAGTACCCACCAACTCCCACAACGAAATAATCTGTAACTTACAAACATATTTTACACTCTAACCAGCAAAGTATTTATTGGTACAATCCTTCAAGAGTTTTAGTGTATAAAGCAACGAAATCTCTACAGAGAAATTGCTAACAAGATTATGGACAAAACAGCAACTTTTTGCTGTCACATCCTGAATTAATGCCTTATTTTCAAATAAACTTCTTACATTTCATAATAATAATGTGATTTTTTAAGCACATATAAGCAACACTTTTGTTCACTTGACTTGTATAGTATTTGCAGGGAAATCTGAGTGTAAGATATCAGTGTGCTGTGATAGAAGCGTGTTTGTAATAGTGGAACTGTGACTGAGCAGAAGAACAAAGGCAGTGTTGTGGCAATAGACGGGGCGGGGCTCAGACTGGGAGCAGGGGTCAGGGTCAGTGGAAGGGGCACAGATAAACATCCTCCTGTTGTTTGTTTTGGGAGGGATGGCCAGGATCACCATGGGTACTATGTTTATCAGAGCTCTGAGCTCAACCCTGAGGGGCCCCACCGCTACACCACCGCCACAGGGGAGAGAGAGAGACGAAGAGAGAGGGAGGGAGGGAGAGAGAGAGAGAGAGAGAGAGAGAGAGAGAGAGAGAGAAAGAGAAAATAAGACACGGGGATATATACATACACACAGTGGGGTCTACAAAAGTCAGGGGATTTATTTTCTAAATGAATAACTTTTTGGTATTAAATAGCATATAGCAATGATAAAACAGCTGAATTAAAACTTCAACATGAATTTGAGGATAATAGTATGTACATTATGCAAAATTAAGAATCAATAAACATTCTACAAAACTTTTTAAAGTGGCCCCACTGTACAAACAAAAAACAAAACGTTACAGAAACAGAAGACAAAAACAATATAAAGAGTATAAAGAGGTAGTAAAACAGACAGTAAGCACAAACAGAAATGATTAGATTACTGCTGCATGTGTCTCCTGTTCACAGATCTGCCAACAGGACAAACAGCATAATAAAGTGCAGAGGATGAGAGCTGTTGACTCACTTGAGGAATGATTGAAAGTCTCCGAGTACAGCATCACAGCCCGGCCACTTACACACACCGTGACTGTACAGGGGATGGGTGCTCTGGGAATGACTTTCCTGAGAACTGAAGCAAACACACAGATGTTTGTGTTATGATGCTGACATTATATGATCCCCCTGTAGAATCTGATGAGGGGCCATGCAAGTCAAATTTACCACTGTGGCTTTAATTTATGCAAATTTGAATATTTAATTTTAGCAAATTGCATCAAACTATATTTCTTACTGTCTTAATATTGGTATGAAAAGGTATGTGTCAGCTCAGAAAGTAGTTTGACATGTTTAGTACTTTGTATTAACCAGTGGTCTACTTGAGAAGTGATTTTTTCATTTTTACACAATGCTAAGAATGCTGTCTTTGTTGGAGATCAACAGAGGTTGAGTCCTTTGACCCATGACCCTCTGCTTTTCTCGCCTAAAAGAGTCCCGTGTGTCTCTGCCAACAGATTCCTTCTTTAAACTTCTAAACAAAGAGGCAAAACATCTATGATGGGCATCTACTCTTTCTGTGCTCGAACCCGGCCCTACCAGATGACTCACACTTGACAAATTAAAACAGACTTTGTTATTTTCCTTCTTATAACACAGTGAACAATCAAATAAACAAGCAACGCAGACACAATAAAACAAACTCGTGCAACGAACGATCTTACAGATGGGGCTCTGAAGATTCCTGACAATATGTCAGAAGAAGGTCTCAGAGGAATAAGCATGCTGGAGAGAAACATTACAGTAGTATACAGATACCCATGGAGCGGGACAGATTTTAAGGGATTGATTACGTTCCGGCTCTCACTCCATCAGTGTGTGTGTTTGCTTGTTATTCAGCAAGTGAGACACACACACACGCACAGACAATGCCCACATGTTGTGGTTTTCTATAAGAGGTGAAGGGCTTGTTCTCTGGTGCCAGTGGCTGCACTTAAGGTTTTAGTTGCAGGCGTCTCTCTGGCGGGCAGGAGTTTACATGACACATGAACCTGACCACACAGTCCTTGAGCGGTGCACACCCTGCACCAATCACGCAAACAAGTGCTGCTGCACTGACAGGGACCTCTGCTCACAGTAATGACACAGACCCATGCAACTCCACGACACATTGGCACCTATTAAAATCTGAGCATGTGGTCTAGTGGGCTTAATGCTCAGGGTCGGTTACCATAAGGTTGCTGATTCTAATCCTGCAGGGGTGTATCACAACTGTGCCTTTAGGCAAAGCACCTGACCCAAAGATGCTCACCTGAACCTAACATATCCATTGGATGTGGCGATACACTGATTCCTAACACAACATTCACACTATCAGAGTTCAACATTGACAACTGTGTTTATTAGCAGGAAAGGTTTTCATATTGTCCTGTACATACAGCAGCAGACAGAAGCGGATAGAATACTTAACACAATCCTTTTCTTTAAACAACAATAGCCTTGAGTAAAGCCTGTAACCATAGTGACATCATTGTAGCCAATATCCATTGTTTACACATTCTTTATATAACTTTTTAAATGTTAAACTCGTCACAATTTTATCGTTAACATTTGTGGTCAAAACATAAGTTCTGTTTTTGTATCTTTTAAGTAATTTAGCAATATTCCCACCTCCAGCCAAAAAATTAATGTTTATAATCAGGAATATGAGAAAAATAAGACCCAAATAATTAGTGTTTTATATAAATGTTAACAACTAAACAATTATTTGTGATTGTGGTTTTGTTAATACACATATCAACCAAGAAAGAGTGTCAATGTCTTATATAATCAAATAGTATGAATATAACATAGCATGTATTACAGCATTACAAACAAGACTGACAACTGTATACTCCCATTGTTAAACTTCAAGGTGAAGAGCTGTTGTTTGTTAACACAAGGACAGACTTTAAAACCTGCTGTCATATCTTAGGAACTTTTGATACCTGATATGCTATGAAACACCTGCGCTAACTCCCCTCGACAGCCCTGATTAAATTCTATGCTCACTTATCTCAGCTTTTATGAATCAAATAATGATAATACAAAAGACACTGTGAGCAGACCATTGTGAGCTGAACACACGTTTCAAATAGCTCTGTGTTCTCACAGCTAGTGGGCAAGTGCTTTTGACAAACAAGCTATTGGAACATACAGACAAACAGGTTTAGACTTCAGCAAACATGAAGGCACGGGTGTGTTCATGTGAGCATATGTATGTGTGTGTGTGTGTTTGTGTGTGGGTTAACAAAAAGCCTGCAAGGCACACATTGATGCAAACTGATGCCTTTCACACAGCCACAAAGACGACACATGCAGCTTCTTGAGACATCTGACATTTGTCAACAGTTTGCTCTCAAATACATACAACATATTAGTCAACACTAAACAGCTCAACCGGTTCCACCTGTCATAAAATATTTATGATAAATTTCAGTGAAGCAAACCTGTCAAAGTCCTCTGAACTCCTCTGAACTTGAATATATGGCATGTAAGTCTTCACTAGAGAGCATTATAGAAGACACAAAATCAACAAACACTATCTTCTATGGTTTGAAGGTGTGAATTATCTCCAGCTAAATCTTAATTAATTAAAAAAAATTAATTTCTCCACCACAGTTTTTCCCTAAAAGCCCTGCCGCAAAGTCACACCATTGGTTGAGTTTGTCAGCATTGTTGTGTCATGCTGATCGGAACATTCAAACAAACAGTGCAATGTTTTGAGAACACAACCACAGCGTCTTCTCTTTTCTAGAAAACGCTTTTCTAAAAACCCACCCGCCAATGGCCTGTTTATAGATGCCACTATAAGAATATATATCTTTAATACTTAAAGAACATCAGCGTTTTAAAGCATTTCTAATGTTCCTGTAGCTCAACTGGCTCAAATGATGAAAGTACCTGTCTCTCCTGACGGGTCGGGCCACGTGGTGCCCATTGGTGCTGGAGTGGTGGTTGAGGATCTGGGTTTTGGGTGGAGAGGGGGATTTGTCTCCTCTGCTTTTCTCCTCCTGTCGTGCATCTGCAGACTCTTTCCACAACTGCTGCAGCTCAGCGGGGATGAGGCCTGTGAGAGAATGCCTTCATTAGATCTCTTTATCCACCTCTCTTCTATTAGCTGTAGCTCCTGCGATTACTGGATTTCAAACAAGCACTCATCATGAAACACCTTAGGAACCATCTGTGTGTGGTTTAATGGCTAATTGGCTAATTGTAGAGTTTGTGGGGTATAGCTCTTAAAACTCTAAGATGAGATACAGTTTACAATTCTGGGCTTAGTTTAAGGATTTTAAAAGACCTAACCTGAAGTTGTCAGGCAAAAAAAAACAAATACTGTAAGTTCAAAAAAAAAAAAGAGTCTAAAGAAAGAGAATTCTGATGCAAAAGTACAGCAACCTGGCAATTACCAATGGGAAGACAGGATAGACTTGACCTCCAACAAATAATGACTGTCAGAAGATTCACTGACAATAACCTTTTGTGAGTGTTATACTGCTGTATTGTGTTATGTAGCAGTAAGGTGCTTTTACCTTGAGGCAGTGTACTTGCAAGTGCCTGTGGCACAGATAGCAGGCCTTGCCTCTGCAGGTTTAGCAGGTGTTGCTGTTGAACGGAGAGTAACTGTTGCTGTATAACCATCTGCTGTGCCATCATCTGCTGTTGAGAACATTGAGACCAATCACCACAGGCAGCATCTTCACTTAAACACAGCACAGTCACATAAGCAGCATCTTCACTTAAACACAGCACAGTGACACAGGCAGCATCTTTACTTAAACACAGCACAGTCACACAGGCAGCATTTTCACTTAAACACAGCACAGTGACACAGGCAGCATCTTCACTTAAACACAGCACAGTCACATAGGCAGCATCTTCAATCAGTCACACTCCCTGTGGTCATCTTTCAGTTTGTCATATACTTGGGTACTCTTGCCCATCTCTGATTTATTAACAGTATGTTACTGTCTGTCTGTTTTATTGTGACCAGAATCAACATTCTCTAACATACATAAAGCAGTGAATAATTAGACACTGAGCTACTGAAAAGCTCTGTGTAGAACTGGGTGCTCTTGCATGGACTCAGGGCTCTGATGGTTGTGTGATGCTCTCACCTCTTTACTGGGTTTTCCAGCGTGCTGTTGCTGCAGCAGTTGCAGGTGCAGCTCATCCTGCTGCTTCTTATAGAACTCCTGAAGCTGTTGCTGAGACAGAAAGAGAGCACACAGAAATTTAACACCACATTAAGGGAGAAGACAACACTTCATATCCGCCTAAGGGAATTTACACAATGCTGATAAATCAATATATCTGACAGACCAATTCATTGAGAAATAATGGATTTATTCAAGATGAGCTTTCTGTTCTCCATATTAACTTGTAGAGTAAGCTAATGTGTGAATGTTTTTTTTAGCAAGATATTTCATTGGCTGTTAAAAAACCTATACTGGTTTGTCACAACTACCAGATATACTAAACTAAACACTGTGGAGTGAACATACAAGAGACTTCTTGTAAGAAACGGGTTATACGCAACCAAAATACTAACTATATATATTCATTTTAAAAGATTATTTTACACTACACAGGGTCATATAAAAACTTTAACAGCAGTCAGATGTTAATTTAACAACTGCGTTGACTGATTAAGAGTTGTTAGGGCAGTTAAAACAGATACATTGACTGATTTTTTTATTATTATATTAAGCAAATAAAATGCAAATTGGACAACACCAGACATCACAAATATAATGCATTGAATATTGTCAATGTATTAAACCATAAGCTTTAAACGTTAATAAAGCTAGTTTTGGCAAAACTAAAGCTAGTAGTGTGTGTGTTCGCATGTACCTGCTGTAACATGAGGGCTTGTTGTTGCTGCAGTAACAGTTGGAGCTGCTGGGGGTTCAGGACCTGCTGTTGGAGGATCTGCTGCATCTGCTGGGGGGTGATGGCCTGAGGAGTTATCATCCCCACCGACACAGGCACCTATACACACACACACACACACACACACAATGAGCCTCTACCATACACTCCACAGAAGTAATCTCCTTGCATCTGACTGCTTGTTTGAAAGACAACATGTCAAGCTTCAGCATGGTTGTAAGGCACATTTATTAGCCTTGGCTAAATGGCTCTGATCGATTGCGGCAGCTTGAGCATCAGTTGCAACATTCCTCTGTACACCTCATGATGTAAAATGCCAATCAAAACCTGAATGAACAAAGAGATTCTAAAAACACAATTCCAATTCTTCTCCCCCAAGGTTTGTGAACATTTCGAAAACAAGTGAAGAGCTAAAAACAGATACTGGAGTAAGACTATGCCAGACAACTTTGTAGATTTTATTGTTTAGACATTCAGGGAATAGTTTCCAAGTCCTTGGGGCTGTAACAGTCAACATCAACAAGACAGAGTAAACAAATACACAAACAATTTTGAAAATAACAAGGCTTACAGTGCTCTAAACATCCTCAAAATGCGAAAGACAAACTCCTCTCTCTGCAATCTAAAAAACGGCTGGTAAAAGCACTCATTTTGGTTATCTCATGTATAATGTGCTTATAAACCCAGACAAACAACCAGTCTAGATTAGAAAGACACATACATTATTCATTTGTTGACAGCAGCTACAACACTGACATTAAAAACAAAAACAGCTAAACAAAAATACACAACATAGGAGTGTTTTAAATGTAAATGCAGATGCACAATGAGTTAGCCCATGCTTCACTTAGCCTCCAGCAATTACTGCAGCTCTCGCCAAAAACACACACACAAACACTCAGCGCTTTTAAGATGTTTACAATAAACATAAACAGAATAATTAAAGTCACATTTAGGGATTCACATAAATAATACATTTACTGGGGTACACAGCAACTGTAAAAACAAAACTGAAGATTGCATTTTAATTAACTCTGCACAATACAAACAAACAGAAATTTCCAGTAAAGAAGTCTGTGCTTAAACTCATATAAACATATTGTTGGACTGAGTTACTGCAGCTATGACTGCACAATAAGAGCTGACTGCTACACTCACATGCCTTTTCAAAAATATGGAAATTTAAAGAAATATTTAAATAAAAATGCCAATTCTGTCATCATGTAATTTCTACCCAACTTCAATGTTACTTAAACAAAAAATGCGAAGTTTTGCAGAATGTCCAGGCTGCAGTTTTCCACAGACAAAAAAAGCATATAGTGACCAAGTGTTTCGAAAAAGGTGAACATAAAATACTAGATATTTAAACTTGCATTGCTTGGTTATGAGCTTGGTGTCCAACTTGTTTTAGCTCTAAATAAATAAATAAATACAACCTCAACCAAATGACATCTGCTTTCAAAACAGCTCCAAACAAGACAAACTGCCATGCCTTCAAGTTTCAACACAGAAACATTTAAAATGTCAAAGCCTGAAACTAACATAAGCATACCAGCAAATTAATGTAAATACTCTCTCGGGGGCACAGTAAGCACTGATGAGTGTTGTCTCCATGACAACAGACAAGTCCAAACATTGTTTTGCTGTTGTTATTGTTCTTGCGAGTGTGTCAGAGAACCAACTCCCCATGAGTGAGCACATGTCAACAAGCAATCGCTTCTGAAAACACAAGCCGTAAATCAACAAGCTTCAGCAGTCCAAAAACAAATACAGCCCGTTGTTATTCCCCTTCAATACCTTGAACAATTTTGGTTTGGTTCCCCACCCAAAGTAAAAATAACATTCTTTCCTGCACTCTGCATCTGGGTAAATATAAATGGCAAAGGCAAGAGGAAAAAAGGCAGAGGTTTGTTAACACAGCTCTTAAAAGACAAAGAGAAATCTGTAATTTACTACATAAAATTGCAGGCAAAAGACAGTGAGGCCCAGTATAAAGGCCCAAGTGTCCATTCGGAGCTTTTAACACTGCTGTGCTTTTATTTATGGATGACATGTCAGATCAGATATCTGATGGTCATTCACTTACTCACTCTAACATAAAAAAACTCTGAGTGCACTGAATGTCTGGTCGATCGGTCAGACATTAGTGCAGTGCAATAAAGTGTACAGTGCAAAGTATAGAGCGATTTTACAATAAGTCTAGAGTAAAACAATATAACAACTCTTTAATTACAAGTAAATCTTCCAAGCAATAAATGAACATAAAATGCATTTTGAGTTCAATTACCATTTAAAAAATTACTATTTAATTAAATAAAAAAATGGACACATTGTGTTGAATTATATCTTTCAAAAGCAAGCAATTAAAGTTTTAAACATCACATATTCTGAGACATCACAAAAGGACAAAACAAAACAGCCTGCAACAAACACACCAAGATCTAAGACACAGACTTCTAAATACCTAAACACTAAAGCAGACATGATCAGCATTATCTCTGCATCTCACTAAACTCACTGAGCTCGTCTCAGTACTCACACACCTTGATAAATCCATTGGCTGTAGGAACAGAGACCTGCACACAAAGAATGTTTGAAGACTAGTGAGTGTCAGTATCCTCCTGCTGTTCTTTCAACCACCCAACCCCACTGATCAAACCACCACCTCCACCAATAACAGGCTCACTAACAGTGTAAACCTAGTACAATCAGCCAGTCACGTGGCTCAGTCCAGTAATCCCGCCCCCTGCACTTGCCATAGTGGCATGTTTACTTGAACTATTGACTACCCTTACATTTCACCTCTTGCATTCACATTTACTGAAGAACCACCCTATGAAAATTCAATTCATGACGAATAAATAAAGGCAGCTGGGAGCCGGGTGGTAAACACAGTGTTTGTTTGTTTCTACAGCTGCCTAATTTTTCTCGGCGGTGCGGTTTTATCTAACCGACAAGACAGAAAATACTTGTTTTACAATAGGCTAAACATAATAAAAGCGGACTTGTATAATCCTTTAGTGTAACAATATGTAATAATAAAACACACCCTGATTGCCCCATCTGTTTATGATTGGCTGAAGGCTGCATAAACAGGCTGGTTTGTGTAACAGTGTAAACATGATGGTTCTCTGGAGGTGTCCACGTGCTGCGGGTGGAGGAGGGTATGGCCTTACCTGTGTGTCTGCCTCCGTTTCTGTGCTCTTTGGGGACTTCTCACCACTCTGCTGCTGCTTCGGCTGTTGTTGTTGTTGAGCAACTTGTAGCGCCTGAAGACGCTAAAAAAACAATAACAAGTTTCTGATTGGTTTCTGAGTAGCTCTGCTCTCACAGGACCATCCACATTGTTTTCTAGAAACACAGATGTGAGCGACACATTTCGTAATCTGGATTTCTGAATAACAATGAAATGAAACACAGGTTTTTCTATTTTCTGTCAAATTGTGTTAAGGCTGTCTTCACTTGACATTTTGAAGCCCAAGACATGATGGGTCTTGATTTGGGTTTGATAAAATAAGGGTTTTTATCATGAGTGGACCACAGCCATAATGCATGACCCTTCACAACCGCTCACAGGAAACAAAAATGAAGTGATTATAGCATAACAAATTTGTTTAATCATAACCAGTCAACATCCTGCTTGTTGAGTCACACACTGCACGCTTCATAAACTACAGAGGATTCGACCCCATTTACACCTGCAATCCAATCAGCAGTCAGTGTTAAATATAGGTGTAAACAGGGTTTAAAACGGTTTAAAATTGGATCACTCAAACCACATTTAGAATTAGCGAAACACGAATGTGAACTCTTACAATAACACTCTCTGACTTTATTATATATCCTAGAACACAATCCTCTTAAAAGTATCACACAATAATAAACACTGGAATAATTCTTCTGCACAAGAGATTAGGTTCAACTTGCCCTTTACTTAAACCAGTTCTCTGTACACCTGCATTTACAAAAACAAAACAGTTGTCAGGAAACAGTTGCAAAGTAAATAAACCAGAACTACACAACAGTCTAACAAGTTGTGCCAAAACACGAGAGGTCTTGCTGAAAAGTTGCTGAAATGATGCCTTAATTTTCCATTGTAAAGCCCTTCAGATAGGAATCAAGGAAAGAAAAATGCAAATAATGCATGCAAACAATATCCACAGTGCTGGGTCCATCCTCTCAGATGTGACCTCCTACACCTCCAGAGGGTCAAACATCTGGCCCTGTGGAACTCCCCTATTCATAAAAAGGGTGGAGAAACAAGCTGACGGATATGAAAACTTCAACAGGAAAGTGTCAATAGAAATGGGAAAGTAGACGCATGGTGTCACAGTAATCTTTGGAAGATGAAAACCATAAGGGTTTGAAAGTTTTAAGAGCCTTTTTTTATACGGGACACTGTGCTGAACCCACAGCTGTCTGGCCTATATTCCCAAAACTGCGGGTGAGTGTGGTGACATCATACATCTGGAATCTAAGCATGAGCATTGGGTACTTTTAACATGAACCTGCGGTACTTAGTGACTGTTGGATCACACAGATGGGTGAGATGAAAGCAAAAGCTTCTAATGATTTGCCATGACAAAGACATTTTAAATAGAACAGAGATCTCTCCTGATTCACCTAAGAAAACAAACTTCAATAAATGAATAATCCTTGCATTAGGACAAGGGTGTGGTTTGCGATTGCTCAACTTTATTTTATGGGCAACAACGCTATATTGTGCAATCAATGTTGACATATCAATAAGAACTTCACTGCTTTGAGAAAGCATTTCCTGAAATGCTTCCCACACAACAGTCTCAAGTAACATTTAAAGGCACAAAAGCACTATAAGGACTCAAGGGTCCTGCTGCGAGGTGCTTCAGTAATGTGGCTGAGTAATTAAAAAGTTGCTTACTTGTGTTTGCAGGGTCTGGGCTGGGGGTGTTGGTGATGAGGACGTTTCCCTGGTTACCCTTTTCTCGCTCTCTGAGCTCTGACCTTCCTGCCCAGCTGGAATGCTATTGGTTGTTTGATCAGTCTTGGACTCCTGCATGTCGGTATGACAACCTAAAATACAAAGGGGGGCAATAAGACAACAGTGAGCAAAGCAAATTACTTTTGACACAGAAAAAGGTACGAGTGAAACAAAAAATAGAGCTTGACACAGATTTTTATCTCATGTCTAATGCCACTTCTGCAAACTTGAAACAATACGAGTATGTGACAAACCCAATTTAAGACATTACTAGGGAAATATGTGGAATATGTTTGTTAACTTTAAACCAGAAAAAAAAACACCTTATGCTGTAATGACCATACTGAGATAGCTTCTTTTATATGCTTAGTTATTAGTTTTTGCATTACTTGCATGTCACAGAATGCTAAATATATTTTTCTTGTTTTTTTTAACACAATCGATGTTGAATTAAAGTGTTATTGTGTTTCATTAAAGTGTTTCCCCCAATATCGCTATCACAATTAATTACATAATCATAATGAATTGCAAACGTCACATATATTATATACACATATATTTATGAATACAGGCCCTATTGGTTAAATTTTAAGTTGCTATATTGCCTGAACTATATAACAAACCAAACCATGGCTATTAGATCATTATACAAACTGAACCCTGAGAAAACAGACCCATTACAGCCCTAGAAGGCTGGTCATTCTTGGGAAAAAAACCCTTTATTTTATCTGTTTCCCTTCACACAAGCCCACAGACCAGATCATCATAAAACATGTGTACCAGTACAACTGACATCACAACACAAACATTTGTGTTTGTACTGCTCACAGATATGATAGCTGCATTATAAACAAACAGTTCTGAGAATCTGATGCTAACAGACCTTAATGCTGCACCTTAAAAATAGGCATGAGGCATGTTAAATCAAGCCTTTATTAAAATAATCTTATAACTTAAAACAAACTATTACAGTAGGTACACCTGTAAGTCTATGTGGAAAATACTGAAAATGGAAGACAAATCCAAACAAAACATTTGTTTAATAATGATAAAAATGAAAACATAAAGTGTATAAATTAAGCATCTTTAAAGTGTCTTGATTTTAGCATTGGGAACTTTCAGTTTAAATCACAATTTTAAATGTCTGTTCTGCCCTCGAACAATCAATATCCTGCTTCTTTCTTGGTAAGGTCGACAAACATCTGTGTTAAACAGCCTGATCACATCAGTGTGTTTACAAAAAACTGACACGAACAAAGACAACATTCCTCACAGCCTGATACAATCAGCAAAGAGAAAGGCCAGGGTACTAACTGTGCTCACCGTCAGTAACAGAGATGATGCTTGTTTAGTAACTTAATTAAGAATGAAGGGCCACCAATTCATGGGCACACAATTATTAAAGTCAGGCTTTCATGAAAATTGGTTAAACCTGGATGCATGCTTTTCATAAAGCTTAAAATAAACTGTTGAAGACAACGCAGCCGTTCTGATGCTACAGTACCATTTACAACCTGTAAGAAAACCACAGAAAAGAAAACGTCATATGAAACCTTGAGTTACATCAGAATAGATCTCAACTTCATAAAAACTCATTTTGGTTCTGGCTGTGTGTTTTCTCTGGTTTGTACACCACACTCTCCCACACAAGGAAGCAGGGCTGATATTTGTTAAATAACTGATTGCCACCATGACTACAGTAAACACTGCGGCCCTGGGTTTGGTGTTTATTAACAAACACATCTTCCTTCTGGAGCAATTTAACATTAACCAGGTGGTACGATCTGTAGATCTGGCAGGTGCCATAATACACAGGGAGGGCCTTATGTAAACAGCTGGGAAGGGCGGGGGTATGGCTCAAAAAGCAACACAGCTAGAGTAAACAACGAAGAAAATCTCTAGACAAACAAGCAACCCTTATTCTGACATGAATGTGAACCAGAACAGAGCTCATGGGATTTGAGTGCTTGTTATTTAGTGCAGCTAACACAGCCTCTGCCTGTTTCGCCTGGCAGAGAGTGTTTTCCTTTCACTGAGGAGCGATAACTTCAAATGCTCAACAAAGGCCAAATCTGAGATTGGTGTGAGGTTTTACACATGGTTAGAGAGAAGAAGCTGTTGAGGTCTACAAAACAATTAGCGCAGTTCACGGGAGAAAGGCTGCAATATACGTGTATATTTTTCAATTAGCAGGTAGAAGAGAAACTGTTGTGTTGATACTGAGGTGACACTGTATTGTATCTGAAATAACACCACATGTTCTCCATGAAGTAGCAAGATTTGGGCTTGTAAATTTGTGGCAGAATCATCCTAGCAATATGTAAAGTACTGAAAGCTCAAATGCTGGTAGCTATCCTCCTGCTAAAAGATATAAACCTAATCCCTGCTATGTAAATTTAAGTTAATAGTTGGCGTCTGTGTGTGTGCTGATGTTTAGAGTGAACAGGTGTTTTACATTGTGAGTGTTATCATTATATTGTTATTTTAGCACGGTTTTAACACTGCACAAGCCAATCAGCATCCAGGGCCGAAACTAAAGGTGTAATAATGGAAAAGTTTGACACAAAATGCAAAAATATAAAGACCACAGATATCCTTTCCATACAGACAGTTCACATTGAAGTGAAACATGAACACATTATAAAGTGTGCATAACAACCTTAAATGCAATATGAAAGTGACATGTTTTTCATATCTGAAATGTGTGAGTGTGTGTGTATTTATGCATTACAGAGTGCGAGTTGCAGAGCCTCATACTGTAATAGGCTGCTGACAGACATGTTTGCTGTAAATAAATGTGTTGAAAATCACCACAAAATGCCGTTCTGAAAACCAGTATTGGCCTGTTTAACAGTAAAGCTAATACACATTTGTTTGGGTAAGATGTTATTACATTGTCAGAAACATGAAAGGGAACAAAAGCTACTCAACAGTGTAACTGCTGAAGAATGTTTCACGGTCTTGCCTCCACAAATTTGTGTTTATTTGACTTAGGCTGGCATCAGTCTATTTGCACAGATGATAGACCTTCATCTCACGAGCGTTCCTCTGCATTCCTAATGCCTAATTTTCCCATAGACACAAACTATGGGAGACAAGCAACACAAACATGAGGATTTTAGGGGAGAGGTGAAGCCTCTGAGGACTTCAACTGTCAGGAGGGAAAACATACACCAACCTGAAGGAATGCCTTTGAAGTCTCAATGAGGAGTTATTGATACATAACACAAAGAGGAAGAAAAACCGCAGCCGTAAATGCATGCTCTTTAGCAGAGCTGAGCTCTGTAGGTAATTTTAGAAGTTAGATGTCAAGGCACTTGAAACATGATGTAGCGTCAGGCCTTGACCCTTTAGATGTGCTTCTGTAATTTAATTAGGAGCGAGATAAGAAATGATAAGAAATGCATAAACAAACAAACAAAGAAATAAATGCAAAGCCTGACTGCAAGTGTGTTGCTATGACAGCAGGTTGTTAATAGCATAAAAGAATAGTTTTGTATAAATGAGGCAAGGGAAGCTGATATGGCATCAATAACAGGTTGTTTGTTGTGTAATTATGACTGGGCTAAACGATGGTGGGATTTATTACTTCTAACGCAACAGAACAGAATCGCCAACTACTAACATGCACAGGCACGTCCATCTAATGGTGTTTACTTCTAAGTATCGATCGTCTGTTAATCAATTCACTAGACCAAATAATGATATAAAGAAAACAGATTTATCAGGCTCAGTCTACTTATTAATTCTGTATAATGGTATGTATATTTCTGATTCCACCTCAGCTTCTGGGGAAATAGAAACCAGTTCATCAATGGTCTGCCTGGGGCGATTCTGTTACAGAAAATTACACTGAACTTGAAACTCAACTTATATTTTAAAATACCGGCAAACACCCTCTGCACAGTCTAGGAATGAGTCACTCAATAAATAAATATTTAAAAAAGGGCCACAAGATATGGAGGAAAAAGAGCTGAAGTTACAGGAAGACGTTTAACAAAGACTTCAGGAAATAATTAATGTTTGGTTAGCTAAATATATTAATCAAATTATTCACACTGAGTGATGTACTGATACAACACTTTTAGCTGCTCTGCCAGATACGGCATGACTGACTGACTGACTGACTGACAATGTACCGCCAGACTGTGTGCCCACAGACTAGACTGTTAAACTGTTTTACCTTTTGTACAGAATCTAACAAAATGAAAACTAAACTAATAAAGCATCTGCCTTCAAATGGTGCATGTTTACACATTCCTAAACATCTTTTATTTTACTAAGGCAAAGCTTTTCTTTGTACTCTTAAGAAAATTTGATTAAATATCTTTTAAACCTTCCGCTTTGAAATATACACCAACTGCTCTGTAAGCAAGAACCTGCCTTTAAAAATAACACTGAATTTTCAAAATATCTGAATCCTGGATGCCCTTGAAGTTCACAACTGTAGATCTAAAGACAAGGAAGTAAATAACTTGATGAAGGTATTCAAGCAGTTAAGTAAGTTGCCTGCTAGCAGAACTAAACTACTGTTTCACAAGACATCCGTACTCCATAAACTTTATGAAGCAATCACGCATTTATGTTCAACCTGTACAAACATATGTGAGGGCTGAGTCATTTTTCGCCATACACACAGTTTTAAAGCAGCTTCACAGAAAATCATACTGTATCATAAACAACAACGAGTCCCAGGAGAACATTGGTTTATGAGACTGTTTTATTGCCATTGATTCATTTTATCCACAATATACTGTAATTGGTGCTAAATTATTACTGAATCTTTTAATGTTGAAAATTATAAATGTACTAAAAATGATGCTGTATCCAGTTCAATGAGGCACCAGGCTGGGCAGCCAGACCAAGCTGATGGGGGCTAATAGGACATTGTAGTATAGCATGGTGTCTGGGTACATGGGTCTATTTTTAGAGAGGTTCCTCTGAGATAATGGAAGTGGCAGCCCTCATAGAATCTCACATTTCATAGCCAGGCTATGAATACTTGACAAACTACACAGATACACAAAACCACACTGTTCAGCCATGCAGAGATAGGCAGGCTACATCACTGAAACGGTAGTGCTAGACAATATTATCTTTAAAAAAAATGTGTGACAGGCACAGTAAAGACAGCAGACTACTATAGTGCCTACTTTTCAGGTGTACTACTATGTAAATATACTTTACTGAGATGAAAATACGGTGGTTTCAACTGATGTTTAGGATGATGCAGACCCCTCAATCATTCTATTCTCAACTCATCCCAACTTGTTAAACTTTAACAAAATAAGAAAGATGACCAGGTAAAAGTTTTATCTTTTGTTGCAAGATAAAATGATTTCAAATACATTTTTATACTACATATAAATATAACATACATGCTTATATATTTGGTGGATTATGATTGTGGATTGTTTGTGCTTTTTTTAAGACAGCAGTGCAGTGCAAACTTAATGAGTAGATCACAAGTCTGAATTTTGCTGAATATCATCAAATGAGTCCTAATCAACAGCCAAAAATGAACCATAAATAACTTACAGTCTCAAGCTAAATTTCTTGCTCAGATCTTAAAACCTCCAGTATTTCCCCCAAACTGGTTCTAGTTTCCACTAACCCACCAATGCACGGGTACCTTTGAACTGACAACTCATATAGCAAAACAGGCCCACAACCTGGGCTTCACAAAAGATCAAGTCAGCAGCACACACAAAACTCTTCAGGATGGGAAACAGATAACATAACCACACTTTACTGTTCCAGAATATTTGAATAGGTTTGTCTGTCAGTTGAGATATGGCCACAAAATTATAGTCATTTCCATATAGATTAAACTGATAGACAGCGTCAAGAGAAAAGCAATTTCATCTCACCATTTAGCAACACCTTTTTAGTCTAAAATATTAACTTTATTTACTCTCAAATGATAACGCATAAATGACATTTGCCATTAGTAATATTTCTCAATATAAACCCTCACCGAGGACTAGACTTTATTAATTAAACCAGTTGTTAATGAGGAAGGATGTAATGACTAAACAACGCAAACCGAGACCAAACACATCACCTTGGCTAGCCAGGCATTACACTTCCTCACCGCAACAGCGTTTGCTCAATGTTAGCGCACTCATCCGAAACTTCTTTACCTGAGGGGAAAACCTTGGTGAAGTCAGAAAGCAAGAGAGGGGAAACAAAACCTAACACTCCCACCTAAAAAGGAAATGTCTGTTGTGTTCATCTATGCATCTACGCCTAGGAGAGCCACACATGCCGCTTCCTCGGAAAGAACAAACCGCATCTCACTCCTACTTTTACATTTGTAGCTTTCTACTCGTGACAACACCCCCCACCACCACTATCAGACCATTTGTCTCGTGAAGCGCAATACAGTAATTGCTACATTTTTTATTGTTGTTTTCAAGGCAGACGGCCATCAGTGTTGGAAGTCTTACTAAGGTATGCCATAAACGTGTTTATCTAGACAAGTCTAGAGATCTATTAATCATTAACGTTATCGGTTCCTGATCATGTTATTCACTGTTGTGTGCAAGAAGGCGGGGGAGTTGCCCATCTGAGGTTATGTCATTAAGACACTTGCCTTCATTAAACCTGTCACTGCACAAGCATGGGACAATCTGTCAAACACTACACTTCTTGCCAATACAAAGAGTGACAGAATAAACTTGCAATTTGGGACTTTAAGTGTTAATGTGTTATTATTATAATTTCAAGGACTATAACACTTTATTAACAGTCATTATATAATAGCAGTTGTAAAATACCCCAAGACAGGCCATCACAGGTTATTCAGCCAAAGAGACATTTGTGAGGGAGCATGGGCTGATGAAGCATCCAGAATACAGAACAATTCCTGAAGGAGAAAGATGAGAGGAAAACACACTAACAAATCAAATCCTCTTCAATGCTCAACTGAAACAGTTTCACAGTTGAATACAAAGATCTCCTTTGCAAACCTCACAACTGAGCTTAAGTGTAAAGGAACCAGATCCTAAGGGCAGGTAACACCTGGTTTAAGAACAAACGACTGCAGTTTTAAGAAACAGAACGGGATGCTTGTAAATATGCTCCAACAAATGATTAACTTCCACCTTCCACCTTCCACTTCCAACAACCACAGCACAATCTGAATTATAAACGCTCAGAGGCAAAAAAAAGACAACTAAAACCTGTTTAAGGGGGATGGTGTTTGCTCTCTTAAACCACTTTTTAAATGATAGATGTAGGATAACACTAAAATAAACTAGCGATATTGAACAGTCATGCACAATATTAAGGATTAATGTAATTACAGCAGTTGGACTATACAGTGGCTGTGCTCATAACCACAACCATAAACCTCACTAGACAGCAATTTCATAGGTGCCTATGACAATCTAGGTAGGCAGCTCACTTGGGTTTGAGACGGAGCCAAGCTAACACACCTCCGTAAAGGATGCATGTGAGCCCCTGTTTAAAAACGTCTGCCGGCCAAAACCACCCAGTTATAATTTACCATCAATTAAATGGGGTTTGACTGGTGCCAACATTCAGATATTGTTAAAAAGGCTGTATAATTATAGTGATGAGTGAAGTGTTGAGGTTACATCTGAATTACAGCACACTGCATTCAGTGATTTGAACTGAAGTTGCTCAGGCTGTTTTTGTTCTCCACAACAACTGAAGCGCACATGTTAGCCAGCTAACAGTCCCACTAGGGGTTTAAAAAGATCTTTCGCCATCTACAAGTGTTGTCAAAGCCACTAACTCTGTTCAAGGCACATTACAAGTTATACAATACTAAATTAATAGCGATTAAAGCGAGGAGTACTTAGAATTGCCTGCGCCTCCTGGTCACCAGCGCTGCCGTTAAGTATGATAAGGCTAATAACTAGCAAATCAGCCTAGCATGTTAATTAGAAATAAACCCCAAAACAATGCGATGAGTTGAAAAAAGAATAAACTCACCCGGAATTAAATGTCTTTATGGCGGACAGAAATGCCAACTTTAACAACGACCACGGAACGAACTTTTGCAAGCTGGTAAGCGCACTGTGTTGGACTCCCATGAAGCTCGCGAAGCCGTGCGCTGACCGCATCTGCCGCGTGTAGCACAATGTAAACAAGTGTATCCTTCCGCAGCCCGACTCCCAGGAACTACTTTACGGACTTTTCGACCGGCTTTCCGCAACAACACTGTGTCGTTTACAGAATGGACGGGGCTATAAATTAATTTAATTTAAGTGGACAGCTTCAGAATACGAATCCTGGCGTTACTGTTTTTAGGAGGTGAATTTGCAGCGGGACAGTTTTGGGGCCGTGACGTCACGTCCACCTGCTGAGGGCTGAAGTGATTCGCCGCTGCTCGAGCTGTGTTGCGTTCGAGACTAGTTGAATTATTGGTCTATTAAACAGTAACGTGATTAACACTGCGTCTACTACACAAGGGCGAAAAGGGCAAAATATGCAGATCTTAAATTTAAATGGTAAAATGCAACTTAAGAAGTGAATCGATAAAACGAGAAGGCGGCTTAAAATCAAGACATGTACCACCACCTAGTGGTATAGCATGTGTCAATCCATAGGTTCTTTTTCACATAAATGCAGTTTTATTTTAGAAACAGTTACAGCAAAATAAATCGGAATTCTGCTTTGTATTTATTCAATATTTCAAAACCTAGAAGCGATAAAGTAAATTAATATTATAATTGATTAAACACATAGAGATAAACAGAACATTCCACGAGTGAAACCCTGGGAGAACTCAAGGCACCATTCCAGAAGATTGACAATCAGGTAGAGGTTTCACATCCTGATTGGGAGTCCCAGAAAACTGACACAAAAGCTCTAAAACATCAAAATATTCCATCTCAGTCCTCACACCTTTTAAAAAGATGATAGGTAGGAAAAGACCAGCTGCATCTACAAGTTATTTTGTGCTTTATAGTGCATTGAATGACCTGGTTCACTATATAGGTCTTTTTGGGCTTGTTTCTGACTTGACAAACCTAAATTAAATTACAACAAAACATGACAGGAGATTGCAAAAAAATACATCAATAGAGACAAAGCAAAGCAGGATAAACACTGTTTAACTCCCCCATGTTCAGAAGGATGCATTCTTTTTCTCCAATTTGCAGATCCTTATATACTTGATTAGACAACGATGAACTATAAAGGAGAATGGAAATCTCTTTGGTACTGAGAAACTAAAAATATATTCATCAAAATGCCTGTTTCATAAAATAACATTCACAACAGCTCCCCTTCACTCATACTCATCCAAAGACAATAAAACAAACTACAATAATACGAACTCTGATACAAGACACAGTGTGATTATAGTAAGTAAAAGGCAGTAAGGAGCAAATGCATTTGAAAAACATCGGCAAACATAACAATTTCAGACATTAAAAACATTAAGCGTTAGAACTACTGTTAAAGAGACAATACACTTAGGGGCAGGTATAAAACAAAGAACTACAGTTAATAATACACAGAACAAACTGCAGGATTTCAACCACAATGCATGTAACCTTAACTTGCATTTTAAAAAGTGAAACTTCACACAGAACAGAACAGTACTGTGATGCCATTCAAAAATAACTTTCATATACATGAAATATTACAGGCGGCCTCTATACAGTTTTCTTAATCAGAAAAGCAAAGCCTTTTGTAGGATGCAAGATTTTATCCTCATGTGCAGAAACTTGATTTATACTGGGTTATTTTCATTACTTAGTTGAAAACTCTAAATTGCATATGCATTTTGATTTAATTTAAGGTTATAACCAAGGTTGTTTTATACCCACTTCCATTTTCTCTGAAACACAAAAGCCAAAGGGATTTTTCAAGAGAAATGTGCAATACTTTTGCATAAAATATTGATAATATGCCTAATGCATGTCTAAGAAAACAGCTCTGAAAGTACTATACCACGATCCTAATGGACACTCTGATTCTGTAAAGGAAATATCAAGTTTCTAACACAACGAGCATATATACTCTGAGAAGCAGCAACTGTGTCAATAGACTGAACATTTGATCAATAATAAGCGGAAAAAACTGTAATAAATGGCAACAATTGCTCTGTTGTGATAATTTATATTACATATGCTACCACTATGTGATCTTTATTGATATTGCCTAACTATCTGGTGTAGAAAAATCTTCACAAGCATGGAAGGATCGCCTGCAACACCAAAAACAGAGCTGTAACATTCCCCAAGATAGAAATCAAGCGCAAAACCCAACAGTTTGCCCTGGAGGGATTTTCCATTTTCAGTCCATTTTTTAGGATCAGTCCAAAAACATGGAAAATATGGGATGAATGTGCAAAGCTTGCTAATGTCTTGAGCGTCCGCCTTCAAACGCGTGATGCTCCTCGTGTGCTGAAAGAAAAACAGTTTGAAATCAGTTTTTGACTGCACAAAATTTGTCAGCATTTGTCCTCACATCTAGTCACACCAGTAATAACAAAATGCTAATTAGATGTTCACAACTTCCTACAGTCATTAGATTCATTAAACTTATCAAGCATAAATGCCATTGGGGACAGAAGTCTACACAATGAATAATTTAATTCAATAAATAGTGACATACTCAGTTTGGAAATTACTGACACTTACGTTTATAAAATACTGCTTTAAAAGATATCTGTGGAAGAAGCTCGTAGATTCTTCCTAAAACATTTGCCTCATTGGCAAAAGACGCATTTCCATTCCAGACTTGGACCACGTCTTCTCGCTCTCTCACGCTGACACTCACACCAACCACTTCATCCTCTGAAATACATCAGATATCGTTGCTATTTAATACAATTTCATCCAATACTAAATATTAATACTAAAAAGGAACACTTACCTGATGCACAATAATCTGTGAATTGCTCACCAATCGTAGCCAATAGCAGCTCTTTCCACACAGCTAACTGGTAGAAATAGAGAAGAAAATATTGATAACCTAGCAACACAGCAGGAACATAATAACTGTGTCTAAACCTATTTATATGAATTACTTTTATGCAGTCTAACAGTAGGTAAAATAGTTTATACTCAAACTTCTTTGGGATTCATATCTGAGACACCGGCAATAAACATATAAACTTACTGTGCTTTCCTTTGGCACTTTCATTTTCCAAACACCTCCTTTTGCATTACTCTCCTCCTCCCTATGATAAAACAAAAAAATCTATATATTAATAAAAAAAGTTTAAGTTAACTGCCTTAAACACACTTTCTATGCTAAGAATGATATATTAATATACATTACACATGCTCACCATAGTGGTCTTCTCTCTCCTCTCATTAAGTGGTAACTACACCTCAGAGGAAGGCAGGACACAGGAGGGATGTTGTTGTATACACTCCAGAAGCTCTTTACACAGTGAAAAATACAAATTATAAATCAGTAAATATACCAGCTCAGCCAATATCAGCATTTGTTATTATTAGCTATAGACTAATATAGGAAGCAGATATTAGTGTTTATCTTCAAATGGTTATCAGCCTTCACATAAATATAATAATGGGCTATATAATATATAATAACATAATATATTATATAATATAACAACATCAGTGCATTCCTAAATCTTAGAATGTCTGTCAGCATATCTGCATATTTTACAAGAAAACAATAAATATACAGTCACACCACAATTTCATTTACTAAAAGATCTGTCTAATAAATAATTTGAATTATCAAATGACTACAGAAGTGAGAAAAGGTGTGACTCATACCTGAACCGTGTGCACAGTGTAAATTTTTTTCAGATTTGATTCACATTCTGCTGCTGTTGTACCTGGTAGTGACCTGGAAGAGAAATTGAGTTAAAGCTTCACAGTGATGAATAACTTGAATATTAAATGACATTTGCACACACTAAGCTCGAAAGCCATTCGTGTGTGTTTGATGAATCTGTCTGTTTTCGTCTGCTGATAAATCAGAGATCTACAGAAGTATTATCTTCTATCTTGAGTCAGGTATAATTAAGCAGCTCAGTGCTTACACATTTCACAATCCTCATGAAAGTGGACAGTAAACAGGACTTCAACCCTTTGAAAATCATTACCAATGTAACTCTGCTTGAAAGCTTGAGACATAAGGAAAAGGAAGTTAAACTGCAAAGACTGCAAAGGTTTTGGTGACATAACATAAAGTCAGGAACTCTGAAATACTAGGCATTAACACAAACCTTAAATTAATGTTAAATTAATGTTAAATTAACAGCTATGAACATGCAGGGATTCTTTTTTTCATCACTAAATTCACTATAACCTGCATTGTACATTCTATTATAAAAGAAACAAATCTACTAGATTTGTGATTCAGCCTTAAGGCACATACTTTCAATGATACACTAACATGATCTACAGACATTCAGAAAAAGCCACGAGATCTGATATTAAGTAACAACTATGACCTGCTGAGGACTCGACCTACTTTCACAAGTCATTCTATCGGTTCAGTCTTATGACACTCATAAAGCTCATAAACAAGCAATACATGCGTTTAAACCATATATCTAAGTTAAATGAGCTCATTTAAAATCTGAAACACATGAAATGATATAGGGCCTTTGAGCGCATACGTAAGAATATTCGACTGTTTCTCTACAAGTTTGACCCATAATGACAGAAATATGACAACGATGCTCACCGATCCAGCCAGAAGGTCCAGGGAGAGTGCAGCGGCAGCGAGGTGCCGTCTTCCACATGACTGGTGATGTTCTCCAGCTCTTTTTCGTCGATGTGGATGTTGTTTTCTGTTGTGTTTACTGGGCTGCTTTGTCTCGTCGTGTTCAGCTGCAGATTTGGGGCTGCAGGAACCGCCATTTTTTGTTTTATTACCACTAATTGATGTTTGAATGTTTTGCTGGGTGATCTAGATAAATCCCCACATCCACGGATGGGCAGATTATTGATGCTGACTCATTTGCCGTTCGGCCGGCTGGACCTGCCGCGTCACCGACACAACAACAACAACGGAGTCGGATTGGAGATGAAGTCAGACACTGCGTCATCAGGCTCACACAGTCTTCACAATAAAAGCGTTACGCTAGCTTTTAGAATAAGAGCCTTTGCTGTCATACGTATCGTATGAGACGCATGTATGTGATGTGGATCTGCTGGTACAGCCATCTGGACATCTTTCAGGTAGTTTTCAGGTTATTTTACAAGCCTTCCAACTTCAAGGTATGATAACGTTGAGAAAACATTTACACCTAAATTAATAGCAGTAGGGTAGGCGATTTTTTTCCACAAAGCAATCATTAAGTGGTATAAATATATTTATAATAATATATATTGAAGTCTCTTTACATCCTGATAGCAATCATTAAGTGGTATAAATATATTTACATTAATGTATATTTTTGTGGAAGAGGCTGGACCATAAAATCATTGCATTCTGTCATTTTCTGTCATCTCCATAATGCTGCATAATTGTGGCAAAAAGCATCACATTTTTAATAATGGTACTGCTCCTAAACAGAACTTAATTAAAATGTCTGGATTTAGGTTCACATCAAAACTCCCAGGATGTTTTGAGACAATAGTAAGTTTAGGAAGGTTTTTATTAGCTTCATAAGCTTCTAGATTTTAACAAAGGTCAGAATGAGTGTGTAAACCTGTGCTAAACTTCTAATATGGCCAGGAGAAAGAAGCCAGTTATTACACACAATGTTTGAAACAATGATTAAAATGCAACTATCAGAATACATCCCTACCTTTCCCCCATCAAATACATTAGTGTATTCTGAGTATTGCAACATGCTTTTTGTGTTGTGACAACCAGTTTTCAGTATAGATCTTGGTGATCAGTAGGCTATGAATATACCTCACAAACTCTTCAAAATGTCATAGATAAGCTTTATATTTTAAAAACTGTCGGATTCTCTTTGCACACTTTAAATTCCCATTAAATTGAATAACAGATACTGTGAATCCTGATATAATTTTACAAGAAAAAGGGAAAGGTTTAGAGTCTAAAAACAGAGAAAGATAAAGAACAATACTCTAAATACTTTCTTATCATCTTGTGAACCACAAAACATGTCTACATGGTACACTGTATGGACTTCAAAGTTGGCCGTGTATTTAGAATACTGTAAACTTACATAATCACAGTTTGCCTTTTCACCATGTAAACACATGTAAAGAGTCTGTCATATGAAATATGCACCTTTACAAGCTTGTATAGCGTGATCTCATTGTTGATACCTCACTTTCTACAAACAGCTGCAGCAACGGATCGTTGACTCTGACTTTGAGGATGGAGAAGAAATAAGCTAATACATTAGCATAAACAATTCCTAATTCTAAACACAAAGTCAAAACAGCCGTCTGCACAATTGAATGAGAATGAACAATAACAATGCAAACTTGCAGTGCTGATTTCTGTGGTGTACGAACAGGGTTATTATCTGGTAAGAACAGGGCACAGAATATACAGTGGGTCTTAGCTTGACTCACATTAACATCAACACATAGATCTACAAGGTGCTCCACAAAGGTTTCAAACAGGAAATGTCTGCCCGTGTGTCATGATGGGACAAATGTCTAGATGGCTAGGAAAGATCCCTCTTCCACATTAGGTGACTATAACAGTTACAAGTGTGGATGTAGGAGCTCCGGGCCTTGTGAAGCGAGATTGCAGTGTCTGAATCTCCTCGCGCTTCACAGGGTGTCATTGTGCCCAGACGAATGGTCTCTTCTGGGGGTGGAGGCGCGGGAGGAGCCCTTGTCCGTGCTCTCTGAGCTGGAGCTCAGGTGCTGCTGCTCAGAGCCAGCAGTGGAGGTGACAGTGGATGAGGAGGTGGAGGAGGAGCGGGTTTTCTCCTTAAAGTCTGTGATGATGACAGTCACATTGCCCACCGTTATAGCAAGCTGCTGGGCAGAGCTTCTGTCTATGTTCTTCAGTTTAGGTCTGAAGTGCCAAAGAGAAACAGAGAAAACAAAGAAACTGTTGTGAATGCCCACAGAATGTTCATTTGTCTAATAAAAGTTAGTAATAAAGATGTGTGTAATTCAACGTATCACAAGCATTTGCATGTTGGTACCTGCCTGTTTCAGAAAACTACTGAGGCGGATCAGTTGTAAACTTACCGTGAATTTATAGATTTGTTATTCTTTGTCACTGACTTTCCAGGTTTCATGCCATTACTTTCAGCAGCTGGACTTTTCTGGACGAGTTTGGGCCTGTAAATGTTAAGATATGCTGTTAATACCAAGCAATTGTTCTAAAGCTAAAATCCATACGATCCATATTTATTTTAATATAATTACCTTCTTTTATACATTTATAAAGATTAGATTAGACATTACACATCACTCAATCTAAAACTGCTGATCAACAACACTCACTTTATCTTCTTGGCAGTGGGTTTTTTACTGGGTGTGAGACTTTTGTGTCTCTCTTTGTGCTTCTCCATCATAGCTTGTTCTGTTTTTCCTTTTTTTAGTTCCTCTCTCTCTGCGCCCATCCTCTCCGCTGGCTGCATTCCAGCGGCAGCTGCGTGCGGATGAAGTTTGTCTAGCACTCCTCTGTCCGTGTGTTCTCTGTCTGTTCTGTTGAGCTGGAGCAGGTCGTGGGTCAGCCCCGCTCTCTCTGGCCTCCTGTCTGCATCGATCGGCTGGTGTTTGTCCAGCCCACGCTCTTGTCTCCTCTCCTTCAGAGAATGTCCTCTGTCCAGATGACCTCCATCCAGACCTAATCTCTCCGGATGGTCAGAGTCAGGGTGGAGACTGCTGAGTCTGTCCGAGTCGGAGTTGTCCATGTCGAAGTGTTCGTCGTCAGGCAGGTCTCTGTCTGTCCTTTCTCTCCTTTCTTTCTTGGTAGGGGGTGGAGCGGCGTACTGCTGAGCGACCTGCTGTGCCACAAGTTGAGAGTTTATCCTAGGTTTTCTGAAAGAGAAATGGTACCAGAAATCCAATGATCAAGCAGTTTGTCTGTTTTGTTTTGCATGTTATTGTGAGACTGAAGGAACAGTAACAAATGTAGTTGTCAGCCGCTGTGGTTTTCAAGTCAATAAAGTCAATATTAATGCAAGTGTCTAGTGCAGGTGACGGATGATTGAGATAATGCACATATACATTATGTATACAATAATGTACAGCCAGTGGTCGTTATTGTAAAATGAATAGCACAAGTGATGTCGCATTACCATAAGAGAGTCTGTTTAAGACCAGATGACTGTACATTATCCACTTATTATATGGCTACAAATGAATAAATAAAAACCTTGGACATTAAACATTGAGAAATTAGTTGAATTGAGAAATTGCTTTTCTAGCTTACTGTAACATATGATTTTGGACCGAGTTACATAAGATATAACTTGATCAGCAGATCATCAGATTTACATATAAGAAACATGTATTCAATGTCTATATCTTTGTCTGGAACTGCTATAACAAATGTTATTTGACATGGATAAAACAGTTGATAAGGTCATTCATTTACACAGTATTTATGCTAAATAAGGGCTGTATTGTTGCAGGGTGTGAAAAAGAAGAGTTGTAAAGAGAACTGTTTAGTTAGGAACTACTACAGTAAATACTAATAGATTAGTGTTAATACACTGTTGACGTTCTGTGATTGATTGGTGATTCATTGTGATGGTCTTTTATCTGTGCTACACTGACAGCACATACTCAGCATTGTCTTATCTTAATAAATTCTTACAGGTTGTGCTCACATTGCCAAATAAACACAAATAAAAACATTGCTCTTAAACATGTAGTATTAAACTCAAACGCAAAGTCTCCTGATGATATAGCACAGGTGAAAGTGCATTTAAATTTAACTAATGTGATCACTGTTCCAGACATGTATAATTTTTAAGCAAAGAACAGCTTTACAACTGAAAATCTGCTTTAAGTTGACTGGCATTTTATTTAGTGTGATATCAGTGTTATAGTTATCAGTGTGAGGTCCGCAGCATGCAGTTGGCTGGAAAGAGAGAAGACAGGCTTTCATTGTGGGTTTGTTTTCCGTGTCAGCCTGTGTGGTATCCAGCTGATTCCCACAGATGTTGCTACTCTGGTGTGTAACAGCAGCCAGACATCACACATGTCTATAGCAGTGGCATATCAGAACAGCCTAATAAACATCAAACAACCTTTGCCAACCACTAGGCAAACTAATCCTGCTGCTGAAGCCTGAAAATCTATTCAATACCATTCAAGCAAATGATGGAAAGAAGAGATGCTTGTGTACTTCAGCCACTGCACAATGCAAGAAAAGATTCAGGGATATGAACATCTGAGATGTAATCATAGCTGCACTTTCATCATTTATCACAGTATGAGTAGTTGAGAAACCTCAAAGAGTAATGCGTTTCTTTTATGGCAAGTCATAATTTTAAGGGCAATCAACATAAAACAATATATACAACATAAAACACTTTTAATTTATCCCATAATGTATTTTGGAAACATGTGAACTGCCAAACTAATTATACACCGCCACCTGTGGCTTTGTTTCTGCACAACAATTATGCATACATTAAACATCTCCTTTTTAATTTCTTTCTTTCATCATGGGCCTTCCTCTCTCTCTCTCTCTCTCTCTCTCTCTCTCTCTCACACACACACACACACACACACAGGTGATACTGGCGGCATGGACTGGTACACTAAGAGGAGCCCCAATGGTGGGGCCCCAATGGTGTTTCATCTCCTTATCAAATGTTGTATTATTTTAGGTAGAATATTGTTTAACATGTAAATCACACTAGTTAGCACAATTACTAGAATCACAGAATCACAATTAAGTGCACATACGGTGTGAGCTTTACATTATTTCCCTACGTTGCTTTGAGCAGATGTTGACATTTTGTCATGCCCCTGTATATTTTTTTTAAAATATTTTTTTACTTTTTGCATTACTTACTCTCAGATCACGTCTTATCATATCTTTTAAGATATATAGAAGGAAGTCATACAGATTTGGAATGACACGATGTTGAGTAAATGATGGAACTGTTTTCAATTTTTGGCAAATTTCCCTTTAAGTTCCCTTTCCCTTTTGCTTAATAAAACTGCAAAAAATCGGATGTTTAACGCCAAAATTTAAAAAGAAAATCACCAGAAATACTGTTCATTTTTTGCAGTTGTGAAAATAATCAAGTTAATATTCATCATTTAAATTTTAGTCAGCATATGGTGAAATCTCATATATTTCTTCTTTTAACATATCCTACCTTAACACAATAGTACGTTTTACTGAATGTTAAGTCCTGCATATACATTTTCAGTACTGCACAGCTAAATATAACCCAAAAGCTTTACATTTACTTTACAACAGCAAAGTACAGCAAGCTGAAATAAACAGCTATATTTCATTTTTTCATATTATCACTTTACTCGGTAATGTAACATCTTGAAAAACAAAACGACCGTTCTGCACTGCGATATTTACAACAAATCTGAGATATTTAATGTGCTCGAGCAGCAGTTTCTACGACGTGGCTCATCTCCTATAGGTTCAAAAATAGGGTCATAACTAGCACAGACCAGGATGCATCCATAGTCTGATCCTGCTGCCTGCCCTCGTGTGTCATTGAAATTCTACAGGAATCGTATGACGTCAGTGTGTATAAAGATACGATTCAAATCAACAAGTCACAATGTAAATGCTGATGTCAGTGCACGCATCTGCACTTTTCCCTCAATGATTCTGAATACAGTACTCTCCTCTTTAATATAGCTGCAGTGTCACTTTACCTTGTAGATGTACCCTTCCGCACATCACATATACTGCATTTGAATGCCTCTGCACTGTTTTTGAAGGTGCAGACGCTACAGTCCCAAAATCCGTTGTCTGCAGAGGGCTTGGCTTGTC
>JBAJNP010001378.1:35830-63036 GCA_036877545.1 Yasuhikotakia modesta | reverse complement strand
CAGTGTGTGTTGTACAGTATCTATGTGTGTTGTACAGTGTGTGTGTGTGTGTTGTACAGGTCGTACAGTGATTCTGTCCACACACCACATGGATGAAGCTGATCTGCTGAGTGATCGTGTGGCCATCATCTCTCAGGGTCGACTGCACTGCTGTGGTTCTCCTCTGTTCCTGAAGAACCGATTGGGTGCCGGGTTCTACCTCACGCTGGTGCGGCGCGTTAAAGAGTCGCCCTGTGTGAGAACCGAGGTGTGACTTCACTGTGTGCACAGGGAGAGTTTAGGGAGAGTTTAGCAGCAGTTTGATTGATAAGGTTTGTGTTGTTTGCAGGGTGCGTGTGACTGTGCTGAGACCTGCTCCTGTAAGTGTAATCTCTCTCCTAAACAGCAGCTGCCGCCGACAGCAGAGAGACAGATGGAAGGTGAAGAATTTTATTAAAGAGAAAAAATGATATTTTATCATGTCAGTCCAAACCTGTATGACTTTAATTCTTCTGTGGAAGTCAAAAGAAGATACTTCAACAAAAAAACGTCACTCATGTGCTGTGTGTGTGTATGTATATGGTGTGTGTGTCTGTCCTCAGGAGACGTTGAGAGCATCACAGCTCTGGTGCGTCACCACGCTCCTGAGGCGCGACTGATGGAGGTCATTGGTCAAGAGCTGATGTTCCTGCTGCCCAGCCGGGGCTTTAGGCATCGGTCGTACGCCGCTCTGTTCAGAGAGCTGGAGGAGACTCTGTCAGACGTGGGCCTCAGCAGTTTCGGGGTGTCAGACTCGTCGCTGGAGGAGGTTTGTTCACACACACACACACACACACACACACACACACACACACACACACACTTAAATGCATTGATGTGTCACTTATATTAAACTTTAATATTGAAGTTGTTTTCCTCATAAGAGTTTTATTAGTAATACTAATTAATGATAGATTTATGAATAACACAATAACATTAAATCAGATATTCCTTAGCTCTTAGAAAAGAGTAAATTATGTAAATAAAGAAGAATTATAACATACATAATGAATTTGCAATAATACCATATACTGAACTTTAATCATTCATTTCTTCAGATGATCTTCAGACTACAACAACAGCTGATCGTTTTATTTTTTCTTTATTCACACTCTAAAGCTGACATGAGTTTATTCTGTCCTGCAGGTCTTTCTGAAAGTCACAGCGGATGGAGAGACATCTCACAGCAGAGCTGTGTCTGGTGAGATTTCCTGTGTCTGATCACACAGACGTCTCAGTCATTCAGTGATGTGTGTGTGTGTGTTTGTGTGTGTGTGTGTGTGTGTAACTGTGACATGCTGTGATGTCCATTTTGTGGTTGAATCTCTTAGACTTCAGGGCCGTGCAGCAGAAATCTCTCATGAGTCTCTACAGAGACAGTGAAGTCTCTGTGAACATTGCAGAAGGTGAAGATAAACACATTTTTTGCAGCTTCAGTTCTGCAACTGCTGCGTGCTAAAAACACGCTGTAGAGTTATGCTTTCAAAGCTAGTTTGCTATTGCTAGCTTCTCTGGAACTGCCTATCCCACCTTTAAAGCTGCAGTCTGTAACTTTTGTCTCTATACCACCATCTCTGTTTAAAACATAAAATTGCAAGTTACTTGCAAATTATACTACACTGTTTTTTAAGGTGTGTGAACTTTTTTGTGAAAACAGCATTTTTACTCGTCTCTCGTTTGTTCTCATCAAACCGTATCAGAATTATTGCCCGTGGATCTTCTGAATAATGAGAGAGTAGATTTTCTCCTGACTGTATGTGTTTTGGGTGCAGATGAAGGGTCTGCGCATGCTAACGGTCAGTCCAGCGCTGGGGGGTCTTTCAGCAGAGAGGGCCGGGGGTCCAGACAGGTGAAAGGCGTCTCTCTGGTCCTGAAACAGGTGTTTGCTCTGCTCATTAAGAGGTTTCATCACAGCACACGCTCGGGAAAAGACTTCCTGGCTCAGGTCAGGATATCAGGAGTATTTGTAAACGTGTTGCTTTGTTAAATGTAAGAACAATATTAAAGTTTATTGTTTTGTTTTCTAGCCATTGAGTTTGTGAGAATATGTTGTGCTTCATTTCCTCAGATTGTGTTACCGGCCAGTTTTGTTCTGGTTTCTCTGCTGTTCACACTGATTGTTCCTCCGTTTGGAGATTATCCCAGTCTGACTCTGAGCCCCTGGATGTACGGCAGACAGTTCACATTCTTCAGGTATTACATTCAGACGAAACAGGATTGAGTTCACATTTACAGTTGAGTCAAACTGAATTAGACTGAGAGTAAATGTGAACTCACTCACACTGATCGACACCCATATTTGTCGTTACTTCCAGTAATGAACAGATGCAAAGTGCAGAGATGAGGTATTTTGGCGAGGTGCTTCTAAACAGACCCGGATTCGGGACTCGCTGTATGTCTCAGGAACCTCTGGAGTAAGAAACTACATGACTGAACATCTACAGCTCAGTTGTTCTCCTCTACTTACCGTGTGTTTGTTTGTTTCCCACAGAGAATATCCATGTAACAACATCACCACAGAGTGGGAGATGGCTCTGGTGAACCCGGCTCTCATCGACATGCTGAGTGACCCGAAGTGGACGGACCTCCGACCGACCCCCAGCTGTCAGTGCAGCACGCCCGACAAACTCACCATGTTGCCCGTGTGTCCGGAGGGCGCCGGTGGTCTTCCGCCTCCTCAGGTCTGCCCTCAGGATCAACAGGACAAGACCCTCACGTGTGCTGATGTAATAAAGTGTGCGCTTGTTTTCAGAGGATCCAGTCCACTGGCGACGTACTGCTAGATCTGACCGGCAGAAACATCTCTGATTATTTAGTAAAGACCTACCCAGGTTTAATAAGAACCAGGTACAGTGTCCAGTTATAACTCCAGAACTACAGTGGTTCTGTTTTGAATCTCATTTGTGTTGTTGTTGTTTCACAGCTTGAAAAGCAAATACTGGGTAAACGAACAAAGGTACTATAACAATCTTTGTAATACACATTATAAAAATACACAAAATACACTAGCTCCCCCTTGTGGTGTCTTGCAAAACGTGTGTGTGTGTGTGTGTGTGTGTGTGTGTGTGTGTGTGTGTTAATCAGGTACGGGGGAATCTCAGTTGGAGGGCGACTTCCTGTTCTGGATGTGAACGCTGGAACGGTCCAGAACGCTGTGTCTCAGTTAGGACGTTTGCTGAACGTCACAGGGGTCAGTTGTGGGTTTGAGTTTATCTTTGCATATCCTATATGTCAGAAACATTATTCTTAAAAAAATGTTTGGGTAACATTCTTATAACCAAACAATTAATACAACTAAAAACATATTGAACATTTTCAGAACTTAAAAAAACTTTTAATGTTTTTGTTTTTTAATGGTAACATTTTTAGGGAAATGTTCTTACAAACTAAAATTGTTTGTTGGTATATATTGTTGTATATTATTTTCAGGGTATTTTCTCAAAACTTGCTCTGAAGGAGTTTGACACTTTCTTGCGGTTTATGGAGACTGAAAATAATGTGAAGGTGAGAGTTTATGTTTCCAGCTTCATGTCAAAGCTGCTGAGCTCATAAAGTGATAATGACGGGTTCTGCTTTTTTCTGCAGGTGTGGTTTAATAACAAAGGCTGGCACGCTGTGGTAGTTTTCATGAATGTGGCAAATAACGCCATCTTACGGGCCAACCTGCCACCCGGTGCCAATTTAAACGAGTTCGGCATCACGGCCATCAATCATCCTCTAAACTTAACCAAAGAGCAGCTGTCAGAGGTCACAGTGTACGTTTACACAGAGAAACTTTAGTGTATAAATAAATTAACTTTAAAAATTAATATTTAATGAACTTTTGAGAGTGTTTACTTTTGATTATTTTAGTTTATTTCTCCTAATCCACTGGGAATATTGTTAGTTGCTTTAAACAATTTAGTTGTTGCTTTTTGTGGTACAATTATATTTCAAAACATATTTTCTGAACACAAATCCTATCATCACATGCATGTTTGCTTCACACTGTATCTTATCTGAATGACATTTAGAGAGTTTGTTTACTGGATGTGTCTCTGGTTCAGACTGACCACCTCAGTGGACGCAGTGCTGGCCATCTGCGTGATCTTTGCCATGTCCTTCGTGCCGGCCAGCTTTGTGCTGTATTTGATCCAGGAGAGAGTGACGCAGGCCAAACACCTGCAGTTTGTGAGTGGAGTCAGTCCTCTGGTCTACTGGAGCACAAACTTCTGCTGGGATATGGTGGGTTTATGGCACCGGTCCTGCTGCGTGTGACTGTTGTGTTCATGTGCATGTCGTGTGTGTTTTACTTTGTCGTGTCCTGTGATCTCAGCTCAACTACGCTGTCAGTGCTGCGATGGTCGTGGTGGTTTTTATAGCGCTGGACAAGCAGTGCTTCACCTCACCGGCCAACCTGCAGGCCCTGATAGTTCTGCTGATGCTTTATGGGTAATAAACAGATCAGTGTTTATCTGATAATCATGCATGAACGTTTTAATTGGCTATGACAGACAGACAGACAGACAGACAGACAGACAGACAGACAGACAGACAGATAGATGATTATATAGAATGGATGGATGGATGAACGGACAGACAGACAGACAGATAGAATAGATGGATGGATGAATGGATGGATGGATGAACGGACAGACAGACAGACTGCATGGCTCCATTAAAGCCTCTGATCTGTGTGGTGCAGCTGGTCTGTGACCCCCATGATGTACCCGATGTCATACATGTTTAACGTGCCCAGCACTGCATACGTGTCTCTGTCCTGCATCAACCTCTTCATCGGAATCAACAGCAGCGCCGTCACATTTATCCTGGACCTGTTTGATAGCACAGAGGTAAATACACTGAACACAACCCAGCACACGTAATACACTGAACACAGCTCAGCACACGTAATACACTGAACACAACCCAGCACACATAATAAACTGAACACAGCTCAGCACACGTAATACACTGAACACAGCTCAGCACACGTAATACACTAAACACAACCCAGCACCCAACACAGAATGCAATGATTGAATGGACACTTCATGGTCCTGCCTTTAAGGCAAGACACTGTAACTTTTGTTTGTATTACTTGCTTCAGAAATGGTCCAAAGAAATGCAGGAATTTCAGGATTGTAATCTCAACTTCAGTCCCAAACAGTTGAAGTATCTCTGTTTTCACAGGCTCTGTATAGATGTAATCAGCTACTGAAGAAAGTCCTGCTGGTTTTTCCTCATTTCTGTTTGGGTCGTGGGCTCATTGACATGGCGATGAATCAGGCCGTGATGGACGTGTACGCGCGCTTCGGTGGGTGCCTCCCTTCTCTGTCTCATACGGCCGTTTTGAGGTTGCCACAAGCAATCTAAGCTTGGCCTCAGCTAACAGGGAATGTCAGAACCTCAGAACATTGGCTAACGTTCTATAAAAGTTCTCTCAAAGTTATCAAAAAACATTCTCACATGTGATTGTCTCAGGTGAGGACTTCAGCTCGGATCCCTTCAGCTGGGACTTCGTGGGGAAGAACGTCACATGTATGGCGGTCGAGGGGTTTGTGTATTTCACGCTGAACATCCTGATACAGTATCGGTTCTTTCTAGAACACTGGTGAGAGAACATCTAAAAATGCTTAATTTAATTGTGCTCCCTTTACCACACGTACAGATAAATAAAAACATTGTACGCAGGATGTCTGATTATACAAAGCCACCAATAACCGATGAAGATGTGGATGTGGCCAATGAGAGAGAGAGGATTCATAAAGGCGGGAACTTCAGTGACATCCTTCAGATGAAAGACCTTTCAAAGGCACGTCTGCACACTTCACGCTCACAACTTTAGTTTGTAAGAACGTTTCTTTAATGTTTCCATTAAGTAACAAAACATTTTGAATGTTTAGGAACTATTCAAAATGTCAAGTGTCTTAAACGTTGTATTAATAACAACATTATTCAAACTTTGTTCTGTAACCTGTAACGTTCCACTAACTACTAATGTTTTGATATATGATAAATAACTTTTAAAAATTTTAGGTTTTTGATAACTTTGAGAGATCTTTTAAGAGAGTGTTGAGGGAACTTTGAGAGAACGTTAACCAACATTCTGAGAACGTTTCCTGTTGACCGTGTTTCCTAACCTTACAGACGTATTCAGGAACTGTCAGGCCGGCAGTGGACAGGATCTGTGTGGGAGTTTCTCCAGGAGAGGTAACCAATGAAACGCTGTTATCTGTCGCTAGTCTTTCAGACTTCAGGTGAGACGTTTCATTTCTCCTGCAGTGCTTTGGGCTGTTGGGAGTTAATGGTGCTGGAAAAACCACCACATTTAAAATGCTGACTGGAGACATAGACGTCACTGCCGGAGAGGCTGCTGTAATTGGCTACAGGTGGTTATCAGCTAATCAATGCTAGAATAGTTGATCTGTCGCTGTTTACTGTCACGGTTTGGCGGCTGGAATCTCCTGCTGATGATGATGATGAAGTTTCTCATCACTGCTGTGATTCTCCAGCATTCTGAGGAACATCCAGGATGTCCATCAGAACATGGGCTACTGTCCTCAGTACGACGCTATAGATCATCTGCTGACCGGCACAGAACATCTGCATCTGTACGCGAGACTCAGAGGAGTGCCGGAGTCTGAGATCAACAGAGTGAGACTCCTCTGTTACTCTCTCTCTCTCTACCTGTATCTCTCTCTCTGCTGATTTCTGCTGTGTGTGTGTGGGGCGCAGGTGGCAGAGTGGGGCATACAGAAGTTGGGTTTGTGTGAGTACGCGAGCTGCACCGCAGGAACATACAGTGGAGGAAACAAGCGGAAACTCTCTACTGCTATTGCCATGATTGGCTGTCCAGCTCTTCTGCTTCTGGTGAACAGACTTTCTGCTCCGTTCATCTCAGATCAACCTCAGCAGATTATTTGTGGCTGAATAGATGTTTATTTCTTCTGCACCAGGATGAGCCCACCACAGGTATGGACCCCCAGTCTCGCAGGTTCCTGTGGAACTCCATCATGAGTGTGATTCAGGACGGGAGAGCTGTGGTCCTCACCTCACACAGGCAAACACACACACACTCACACACACTCACACACACACACACTCACAGGCAAACACTCACACACACACAAACACACATGCAAACTCATACACACATACACACACATGCACACACATACACACACACAGGCAAACACACTCACACATATACACACACTCACACACAGGTTTTGACTGTGGTGTTTATTTTCAGTATGGAGGAATGTGAAGCTCTCTGCACACGACTGGCTATCATGGTTAACGGAACATTCAAGTGTCTCGGCTCCATCCAGCACCTTAAATACAAGTACAAACAAACACAGTGTTGAATCCCGGCTGTAGCTCCTCCAGCTTGATACATTGTCTGAATTTCGGCTGTCTGACCTTCTCAGGTTTGGAGACGGGTACGTGGTGACCATGAAGATCAGGGCAGCCAGGGCGGGAACAGCGCCGGACCTGAACCCGGCCGAGGCGTTTCTGGAGAGCTCATTTCCAGGCTGCATTCAGCGCGAGAAACACTTCAACACTCTGCAGTATCAGGTCTCGTCTTCCTCACTGGCCAAAATCTTCCAGCTCGTCCTGGCCAATAAAGAGAGGCTGAATATTGAAGATTACTCTGTTTCCCAGACAACCCTGGACCAGGTATTTTTACCTCAGTTATCTGAGTTAAGTGAAAGTGAAACAAAGAGTTAATGTCCAAAATATCTAATAAAACACAAAAAAAACTATTACAAAGCTAAAACTATTATGTGCTGTCACAACACTAAATGCATAAGGAACAGTTTAGTGTATTTCAAACACTGTCACAAATGTGTTTTCTCATCTGTGTTAACTGATATAGAAAGAGAGAAATATTTATCCAACATTGTGTGACTCGTTTGTTTTCATGTCTGCATGTGACGACTGAAAAATTGTCTTTGTGGCTCCTGACAGTTTTGCTCTCGCTTTTTCCCGCTTCAGGTGTTTGTGAATTTTGCCAAGCAGCAGTCCGGTGAGGACGAGGATCTTGTGTTACACCCGAGGGCCGCCGGCGCCCGACGGGACATTAAGGTCTTTCCTGCAAAAACAAAAGCCTGAAAACCTGCAGATGTTTGTTAAACGTTTGGAGCGTAACGGCTGGACAGAGTGCCTGAGGTTTCCTCATTTTTTGTAGTGAGATTTCTACACCTGCTTTGCTGACCTTTGCTTTGCCTTTTAAAAACAGAACTGGACTGAGTTAGTCCTCTGAAAACTTCAGCACTTTATTAAACTAACATCACTTTTTACAGCACATTTTTTTTCTTTTAAACCAATTTTAAACAATGCAGTAGCTTTTATTGCACAGTGTGTTTCTGCATTATGTATGTAGTTCTGTAGCCGATTTGTATTTTGTTTACTGGTTAGTAAAAAAGTTGATTTTGTTAATCTTTTGTAAAAATGCTGTACAATAATATTAGAACTGTGCAATGTTATCACTCACTGTGCGCCTTGGCGGACAAGTAACAACGAGCAAAACAGGATGACAGTATTTACATATACAGAACCAACACATTTTATTAGCTACAGTATCCGTGTTGGCATTATGTTGGCATTACTGTAGCTCAAACAGTAGGACATACTGCTTGCAACACTGGGATCATGGGTTTAATTCCTGGGGAGTGCATGAAAAAACTGATTAAATGTTTACTATGAATGTATCTGCCAAACGCATACATGCGATGCAATGTTAGTATTACCTCACTGCTACTTTTAACAGTCCTGTAAACGATGCAATAAACCACCTGCTCAGGATTATTCATGGTTGTTTTTTATTTGCAAGAATATTTTAGAAGAATATTTTAACAGCATACAGTGTTTCAGTTCTCTGACGTATCTCAGTGTCTCCATCACACTCCTGTAGGAGAACAGTGTGTCTATTGCTGAAGCTGACATTTACATTTGTCATTGTTCTGAGGTAGATGTTAAACCTGCACCAGCTGGTTGTGGGAATTAGTTAACCAACACAAATGTTTAATCTGTGACCTTCCTGCAAATCTAATTCATTCTGCTAATATGACGTCCCAGCTGGTTTTGCTATCTCAGGATAATTTAATCTCAGACAGGTCGGATCAAACGCTTCTGAACCGGGTCAGAGGATAAACGGGAAGATCGGCATGCGGAGGTTCGGATAGTCCTTAAACTCTCTCATGTACATTTTGTGTTTTCCTCTGGCCCAGATTGTCATCTGTACGAATCCCACCAAGGTGAAAACAGCCACTGCAAAATGAGCAATTTATAAGTAAATGCACAACATCTCTTTCTTGTTTTGAGCACATTTTAGAAATTCTTACTATAACTCTGCAACTAAATTAACCATTAGTAGCAGATTAAAAGGCTGTTATTTGATGCCAGTTGCTCACCCGGGACACACTGAGTCATGATGGACAGTCCGACCCAAGCTCCGATCTGTCAAAGCAAACAGAAGAATGAGTCTGTCAGGGGTTTATGTTGATGTTTGATTGTAACATGGTTTTGTACCTCATATGTGTAGTTTGGACAGGATACGAGGAAAAACAGCCAAGTGAACGGATTCTTGGATGGACGCGGGAATCTCCGAAACTTGGAACCTTCACATAAACAAGAGTTTGAAGATGTTCTGATACTGATCTGTTCTGCCACAGAAACACGAATCGCCGGACCCACCTTCACATTTTAAACTGTTCAGTGACCAGTGAATAGAAAAATTACCAGCTTCACATAACTGAAAAAAAACAGCAACATGATCAAACAGTTTTTACATCAAACCAAAGTAAGTTAAACTTTGCTTATAAGTTAAAACAATTCTACATCAGTTACATTGAAAATGGTACATTTTCAGTTACAGCCAATTTAAGTTAAAAAATGTGAAGTTTAAAGTTTTTGAAAGTTTAAAAGTTAATTTTTGTGTTTTAAGGCAGTAATTGTTTTTCATTTATCTTCAATGTACAATAAGGTCCAAAAGTCTGAAACATTTACTTTCTACATTTTTAGATTTTTAATCAGATTTTAAATGTGGTCTCAGACTTTTGGACCCCAGTGTTTTGGTTTATTTATGAAATCAGAGACGGTACGTACCACAAATATCACCAGCGCATAGTTGATCTGTGTCTTTCCATATGCTGCAAAACATTAAAGGTTAAATGTACAGTAGATACAGTAAACATAAAAGGTTTAATGTACAGTAGACACAGTAAACAGGAGGTTTAATGTACAGTAAATACAGTAAACAGGAGGTTTAATATACAGTAGATACAGTAAACAGGAGGTTTAATGTACAGTAAATACAGTAAGCAGAGGAGGTTTGTATGTGCATGTTCTCACATGGGGGTGTGTACAGGGGATGATTGATGTAATATGCTAACCATGCCGCAAAACCCCAGTAATACACACAGTTCTGTGAGGAGAACCACAAACAGAAGAACCCACAGCTAAAGTTAAAACTGTAAAGTGTTACTGTTGTATTTTTGCAGTATTTACATAAACGCTGTTATGTGTTGTTGGCTTGTCTTGGCTAGGTTATAAGTTATATAATACTGTATAAGTTAATGCTAACTTACTTAAACTTTCCTAAAGGTTTAAAACTTTTAAGCTACGTTCAGATCTGTTATAAACAAAGGTGATGAGACTCACTCTGATGATAGTCCTGAGAGGCATCGTGCCGTGAGAGAATCGGTGCACAAACACGGTTTCAAACAGTCGTTTGATGTAATGAAACGTGTGACACACACAAGCCAAGCTGAGAGAGAACAGAAAGACACAATGAGGTTTTATTGTGTAGTGAGTGATCATTTAATGTGCTGTGATGATGGGAGCGTAACGCTGCTGTACCTGACCACAGGATGTGAGCTGGAGCTGAAGATGTGTCTGTGGCTGTACATGTACGGGACGCGGGTGTAGAACAGAAGATAGATCAACAGGGGACCCATGTACTCCACCAGAAACACCTGAGGAACGTTATTTACAGGTCTGTAAGATCATCGGGTCTGAACATACAGCTTACAGCAGGGAAGTTCTGCTCACCATAGTCCAACCCAGCTGAGGTCCGAGGTCTTTAAAATAGAAGCTTGCAGAGGTTCCCACAGGCAGATTCTGTAATATGTCATCATCTCTCAGGGCTTTTCCCTCTAAACATACAGACAAATATAGAGTATAGTACATACTATATATAGCATGCAGTATATATGCTATACTATATTATATACTGTACTATACTGTACTACACTATATACTTCACTATACTGTACTCTATATCATAATACACTATACCAGTTATTTTACTATATATATATATATAGTAAATATATGTAGCATATATTTTAGAAATGTATCTATAGGTGATACTCACTGGGGTCTAGCCTCAGAGCCTGCCTGGCTGGATGCCACTTAGGGTCTGACAGTGAGACCATAAATCACTCATATTATCATATATGACAAACAAAGCCACACAAAGAGGAATTAGTTACACACTTACATGACTTATGAAACAAGCCTTTAATGTCGCTGATGCTGGAATGCGGTTCAACCTGCATTTCATTCAAAAATATGATTTCATTAATCAAACCAGCAGCAGTTTCCAGTCAGCAGCAGAATCTCTCACCTTGTCCAGGAAACAGAGCTGCTCTTTGGTTTTGGAGTCCAGAATTTCCACCTGGAAGAGCAGAATCATCATTTCAGTTCTTTAATTTAATTTGGTTAATTTTACGTCCGGCCGACGGATGAAGCTGCCGTCTGTTTCCCAGAAATCTCTGCTTTAATGATAGAAAGTTCTGACAACATTCGCTCCAACATTATATTGTTCTCTCAAAGTTATTAAAAACATTCTTGCAGTAACGTTAGTAGAACTGCTTTGAAATGTTTCAGGAAACTTGACTAGCTGCAAAACTAGCTGCAGTCTCCCAGCTGTCGTGTTTGTGGACTCAGTATCAACTCTGTGAATGTTCTGCAACTCTCGTTCTGTAAACGCTGAACACAGAGGCAACGTTCAGATGCTGTTTAATCTATTGATCTGAGCGTCTGTGTTGATGGATGTTTCCCCGTTTGGTTGCGTGTGTTCAGCACCTTCATAAATCATCCATATATAAACTCTATCCGTTTCCTGTTTGTGGCTAATCTGAGCTCGGCATTGTGGGTAAGCGTCTGCTTGCGGGGGTCTTTTTAATCTTCATTAGGGGATGTCAGGGTTGATCTACAGAGTATGCACTAAACACTACGGCTTCAATTTGCCCTGAAAGCCCTGCGTAGCCTGTGGCTCAGCAGACCTGTCGCCCTGAAATTGCTCTTAAACTGAAGAGGTAATAATCTTCTAATGGACGCGCAGGATTTGTTTAATGCTGAGCTGATCCCTCACAGAGAGAGTCTGATTCTGTCCATCACAGATGAACAAATCTCAGACCATTACATTCACAAATAAAACCTGATGTTTATTAAATTCTGCAGGGAACTCCAGTTGAGTTTGTTAACACCAAGTTCCCAGTAAGTTGTTGGAACATTTAGCAGCATAACAGAGTTTAAAATGTTCTTATAAGCAGTACAGAGCAGAGATCTCAGTACACAGAGCAGACAGTAAATCTGTCTGATTAACCAATAAAACACTGAGGCCTGATCATTGGTTGTGATGGGAGCGTATGTGCTGATCAGTTTCCTGTAGGGGGTGTAAACATCTAAGAGGGATATTAATTCTCCACCAATGACAGGCTTGTAGGTCACGCACTGAATTACATTTACATGTTTATGTTTGTCAAGCGTTAAATTAAAACCCCCATGCAGAATCTCAGAGAATTACGTATTTACAGCTGCTTGCTAAAACAAACGTTATTATAACATTATCATACTTTGGATTAGGAATTTGAAACCTTCAGTGTCAACGGGTTTGTACGACAGACTTCTGCTTTCTCAAACCGAGGAATCATTTAAGTAACTTTTCTAAGCTTATGAAAATCTCTTAAACCATTTGCAGAGATCTGAATATCATAAAGGCTTGACATTGTTTTGCTGCACTAATATTCACTAACAACATCTAACCAATTCCCTAGCAACCCCCTGGTTACCATTTAAAACACAGTTAAAACACCAGTCCCATTATCTTAGGAACATGTGATATCTACTGTTATCTACTGTTTCCATAATGCATGCAGTCTTGTAACTCATTTCTTACCTCAAAAAAAGTTGTTCTGCTCATTTTAAGGAACTTGTTATTTCCTGTGATGTGATTCCCTGATCCAGACTCCCACAGGCTGCGTACTTCCCAGTTTCAATGCCGGTAATAATTCTCTATTCCTCATAGAATCTCTCTCCACCCCCCAACTCTCTCTCTCTCTCTCTCTCTCTCTCTTTCACATTAACCTCCATCTGTAATCAGAACAGTCTGTCTTGAAAACTGACACTTTGTTTTGCTGTCTATGTGCTTGAGTGAGTCAGGAAAACCCTCGATTCTCCAATGGGGGTAAAAATAGAAGATATCTTCTGAGTTATGGTCATGTTTGTGGTCTCAGCTTGAGCAGAGAGGAACCTGAAACTGGTATTTAAAACTCTGCTGACTTATGCTTCATGTAATATAACACAGCACAGCAAACTGTGTTTCTAAATATTGCCAAAATAATTCATATTCATATGCGTAGAGCTGCATGTTGCTACACAGATGCTTAAAACATTTCATTGCATAACTGCATTTGGCTAAAAATGCAATGTCAATAATAACTTCCTTAAATATGTCTGACACATACAGCTGGTAACTGAATGAAACATCTAGTTAGAGAGTTTTTACTTCAGAGAGCTCGTGTTTAATCTGTGATTAGAGTCACTGTTTTTGCCAAGCAAGATGCGTAACCGACAGCTTTTGTTAGTTCTGGAACAACAACAACAAAATTAACCCATCTAACTGATCTTGGTTGATAAGAGTGCGAATCCTACAATCTTACTGGCTAATAGAAATGTTGCTCCAGGACCAACAAGGACCATGTTTGATGTTGATCCCGTATGAATGTTCTGCTTGATGGAACCTCCATCCCTTCTGAATAAAAGTGCCTCCTGTCGGTGATATATGACGGTTAATACCAGCCACAGACAGACAGACAGACAGACATTCAGACAGACAGGCGAACAGATCTATCTTGCGATGCAGGTCGCCTGTGTGAGAAGCAGTAAGATTCATTTTTATTCCTTAGAAGTTCTGCTGACAGCTATAAGAACCTCCTCAAGGTCAGAATGAGGTTTATTGGCTCGCTTATCAAGATGGAATAACCCTCTATTTCTCATCTTCATCACGTCTGTCAGAGTTCACCCTCCCCTCACAGATTCCTGACCTGGCTGCCATTCAGATGTGAAATGTAGATGAAGAGAGTCTCTGAAGTGCTGAAGGTTTCTGCAGGAGACTTCAGGGCGGAGAGCAGAAGATCTCAAGGGCAAATGAGCACAAGTAATAGCCAATTGTGCTTTAACAGGACTGTGTGACAACCGCATTAGTGGCCCACAGAAAATATTACAGAAAATTACAGAAAATATTATTAGTGGATCTTCTACAAAGGAGAAAAACAAACATCCCTCGTGGCTGTTATATATAATGGTGACAAAATGAATCTGTCAGGAGGGGGCGCTGTTTTCTTACTGTAAACTCAGAGGTGCAGCCATTAAAACTTTATATAGTTTATGTTCACCATCTCAGAAACAAAACAGGACAGACAGATCAATTTCATTTGCCAGCACTTGTTTAGACTTGGGTGAATGTTTCCTCTGGAACCCAACAAGAGAAACTATTATTATACTTACATGTCGTTTCTTCTTTCTTTGATTTTAGTGAAATGTCTAGTCTCTCTCTCTTTCTTTCTTTCTCTCTCTCACCTGATGTCTGTGAAATGTCACGGTAATGCTCTGGAAACGTTGGCTAACATTCTCTAAGCGTTCCCTTAATGTTATTCTACATGTTTATACAACCTAAAACTGCTTCATCTAAAACATCTCACACCTGTTTGTCTCCATCTGCATGATTTTCCTTCATGCAGATGAGAAAAAGGCTTGTTAGAGGAAATCCATAAATCTGCAGGAAATGACTTCAGAGTTTCCTGAAGGGATGAAGGACTGAATTAACCCTCATACTGAGCTGAGAGGAGCGTCTTAATGCCACAGACTGACATGAATATAAAGGGCAGAAGCGCTGAACGCCATCGGAGAGTCTTCATCAGCACAAGAGTTTAATTTGTTAATGGATGATGGTGAAACCTCAGCTGTTACTGATGCTTGGGCCTTTTATTGAATGCATTAAAAAAAGTCAAGTTTTATAAATGCTTTTTTTTATAAGTGTGTGTGTGTGTGTGTGTGTGTGTGGTTATGAGACACACACACTGTATATCAAACTAAACAAACGTTCAGGTTGCTCTAATCTACCTGAATAATTCATTTAGTTTGTTGTTGTTTGCCTGAAAGTTTTCAGAACTTCTGTAAACAACCTCCAAACTTTCCTCTGTCGATGTTTGACCATAATGTGAAACTCTGTTGTCTTGTAAAGTGTTTCACGCACCGTTCGCGATGCTCCGTTTCAGTGACTTGCATCAGCCAGAAACCGGTGATTTATGGCCTGATTATGAGCTTCAGCCCTTGGATGTTTCCCATCGTGCTTCTCCTCTTTCAGGCATCCGTGCTGTTTGTCTGCGGGTTGCTTCTGTTCTGTAAGCGCGCTGCGCAATGGAGACGCTCGGATGCTCCACCTGCGCTCCAGCATTTGCATGCAAACGGAGCCGCTGCGTTCCGCTGCGTTCCGCGCCGACGCTTCCAGCGCCGGGAGACCGTGGAGCGCTGCTGGGGTTCTGCTGGTCCAGATTGATGTCCGGAGGACACGACAGGACGGGGGTCCGTGACAGCCGAGGGCTCTGTGTAGCCAATGGCCATTAACATTTACATGCCAGGCAGAGACCCTCATGACAACATCACATCCCAGCTGACATTATGTAACGAAAATGTTATTGATATGTTATGCTTTTATGATTTAGATGGGTTATATTATTATTAACATCATTCAAGCATTTAATTTGTAATGTTTTTTAAACGTTGCAGTAACAACTTAAGAATAACTGTTTCTAAAGTGTTCCGCTAACGTTATTGCAAGAATGTTTTGAATGACTTTTAGGGAACTTTTACACAACATTAACTAACGTTATGCAAAAATAGCAACTGAATTCAGAAACGCTTTGGTCAGAAAACAGAGATCTTGGCATTATATCTGTCACAGATGATAGAATTACATGCTGCTGGACACCTTGTCATTATAAAGCTAAATCGTATTCACTCACAGCAAAACATTTACATTTAAAAGCAGATACTGACACCTCAGACAACAGATCTGCTGGGAAAAGATTATGTTGACCATTGTTTTATAGAGATGAATGGATTAATACAAAGGGGGCATTTAACTTGTCATGGATAATAGCAGTTTTATCCTGTGTAAATTCTGTCTGCATTTAAGCTTGACTGAACACACTGAACATACGCTGAACATAATGTTAAAACATACAGTGAAGTTAAAGTAGCTACTTTCTAACATGATGTATCTAAACAGAATAATCCATTTGCAGTCTTATTCAGGAAGAAAACTATTGATCTCAAACGTACGCAAGCTTGTTTTTCTGCCTGTTTACAAGCCCGTTTCATTCAGAGTTTTGAAAAGCACTGAATGCACCATATTCTGTGTCTTCCTGTGGCCCATTTTCTGAGACTCAGTCTCGTCTCGCTGTTTTTCTTTCAGGAAATCGTTGCTTGTTCCAGCCTGGTCAACCGTGGCAGGAGACGCTTCCTTCAGCAGCACCATGTCTCTCTCAGAGAGAGGCCGCATGCTCCACCACACCTGTGATGTCACACATCATCATCGCCGTCGATCCAGTCTGTCTCAGTTCTGTGGATGTGGGGAACGGACAGATCTCTGCTGGATGAGAGATAGAAGCAAACCTCATCTGAACATGCAGTGTGTCTCTCGAGTAAAGGAGTGTCAAGGTTACACAAAACACAGTGCCATCCCAGATAACAATATTACATTATAACAACGTTTCTCTGAAGTTTCCAGTAAGTAACCAAAACATTAACAATGTTATTTTGAAAGTTCTAGGAAACCTCAAAACATCAATTGTTTTACACATTGTTTTAATGTTATTGCTTGGCAATATAAGAACATTTATTTCTGTAACTCTGAAATGTAATTCTGTTACATTTTAAAAACGTTCCACTAACAATTTAAGAATAACATTTTTGATATATGTTATATATAGCGTTAAATTAAGGTTCTACTATTGTTACTGCAAGAACATTTTGATAATGTTAAGAAAACCTTTAATATATTATTGATTTCCTAATAATGATTGGTTAACACATTTGATGAAAGTCTCTGTATTTAATAGTCTTATTATTTGGGAACACTGTGAGGGTTTGTCCGTCAAAACAGGGAGTCACAGAAGGTGACGGAGGCCATTGGAACGGCTTGATTTGTTCTGACGCATGTTGTTATGTTTTGTTTCAAGAAAGATCTGCCTGTAGCTTTTGCTAAAACCCTTCATCACACACCGGTCGGCGGTTGCCATGGTGCCACCGCGTTAGGTCAGTCCAGACCCGGAGACCTTTCCTCTGTACACCGCAATCCCAGGAGACCCTCTGATGAGAAGCAAAATGATAAAAACAAGGCTGAGCAAACAGCCGGCCTGTTCCTCGAGCAGAACACAGCACATGTGAAATGTATTCATCTTCTCATCTCTGCAACACAATTGCACAATTGCAACACGCATCAGACTTTAAAAAAGCATCACAGATGATTAAGAATCTTTCATCTCCGAGGCTCATCTAACACAGCCTGTTTCTCTCAGCAGAGGAACAACGTTACACATTGTTATTTACAAAGAAACGTGACCGGCGATCCGTGCCACAGTCGCATGTTCTCTCCAACACAGAACAAAAAGTTAATTCGTTTAAAGTCGATGCATAAGGAGAAACTAATTACGGAGCTGAAATACATTTTCCTGCCATGCAGACGTTCGCTAATGAAAAAACAGGTGAGTGACTCTAGTAATTAATTTTTAAGAAGATTGAATGAACATGTTTAGATGAGCGATGGTGATCTGAAGTCTTTTCTTGTGTAGCGCTTGTTTGTGTTCCTTGTGTAGCTCATTTCGGTTCCTGGTTTACAGGATTTAAGTGACCCGTTGCTTGCATTGAAAGGGAAAAAAAGTTACATAAGGTAAATAGTAACATAAGGTCCAGCTGGTCTCAGTTTTAAATGAGGTGTTAGTGTTTTAGAGTAATGGCTAATGTCAAGTTAAGCGCTTGTGTCAAGCTGTTTTTAATTCACTGCATTTTGTATTTTTCTCACTCTGCAAATGTAATTTTGCCTGTTTGAATCTTCACAGATACAAGCCATGACCGGACCTTGCATCCCAGCCCACAGAGAAACGTTCTCAGAACGTTTGCTAAAACGTACAACATTTCTAAAAGTTCCCTTAAAGTTATCAAAAACATTCTTGCAGAAACGTTAGTAGAATTTTTTTAACATTATGAATAACATGTTTAAAATGTTACTCTTAAGTTATTAAGGAACCCTGTTGCGTGTCTCAAACGACACATTGAGCATCGAGTGAGTGAGTCTTATGTAACTGCTGTAGTGATGAAGATGAAGGAGATGAATGTGGAGAGAGACACACTGGCTGTTGGGGACAGACACAGAACTCTCATTAGTTTGAATGACATTTAAAGGCGTCGCTTTATAGCCGCCTGCCATTGAAACTCGGTGCCAAAGACATGATTAGAGGATTGGGTTCAGTCAGCCGACTAGTTCCAACTGCTGATTTTATGAGGCCTTGGTCCTAGCTATAAATTTCAAGTTGTGAGAACGTTTCCCTAATGTTTCCATTAATTAACAAAAAAATGTATTTTTGAATGTTTTAGTTTCTTTAATGTTGCATTAACGTTATTGCTTGCAAAAATTGTAACTATGTTTTTAAAATATTCCACTAACAAAAAGATTTTATGATCTTAGAAATATTTTTTGATCTTTCTAGATATGCAAAGCTCTAGAATATTTTATTGGGTGGGATTTGTGACTGGGGGGCTTAGAATAGTTGAAAACTTCTGCTGTGATCATACAACACGTTCGGCCGATAGAAACTCCAAAGTAAATCTTTCAGAGACCTTGAGCCGTGTCTGTGGTCGAAGCACATTTTCTTTGCACAAACACGACGGTTCTGTGAAAGAACGTGATGCAATCGTGTCTCTGATTGGAACTAATCATGCGGAATCTATTCATTTTTCAATTAGGTGAGATCTCTGCCGCCTTTTCATGCAAATGTGATGAAATGTACGTCTTTTTCTTCATTTGCATTTATAGTGCTTCTCTGTCTGGACTTACAGACATGTTTAGCACTAACCATTAGCTGACCAGCCATTCAGACAGATTAAAAACAGGGTTTTCAGAAACCTCAACCATACAAACAGAACATTTTAACTATTGTACAATGATTTAAACACAAAGCTGAGAACTCTGTTAAAAATTACAAAATGCTGAATCCAGTGGCAAAATGTACAATTTATTAATACGCTAAGAACACTTGGGTTGAAACCTAATCAGGTTTCATACATACACACATAACATATCTATCGTGACAGATTCATGTACTGTTAGTCGCTCACTGACACACTACATCAGTTACTCAAGTGGCCGATGAAATCAAAGGGGCAGAAACGTTTCCTGTGATTTAATATTGATTTTTCTCCCCACTAATATATTTATCCCCCTCTGAAGCTCTGAGACTCCAATGACTGGAAATGACAGCCAGTTATTCCCTAGCACTGCCATCGAAGACAAATTTTAAACATTAAAAATTAAGATAATAGATGCTGTTTTGTTTTATTTAACAACTCAAGCAAAATATACCTGAGCCATCATAAAGACAGCAACCTTTAAAAGTCTTCCATCATCAGTTTTGTCTCCCTCAGGTACCGCTTCACCGAGTTGACAGTATTGTATAACTATTGATCGAGAAAACTATTGATTTTTCTTTGCTTTGTTTATGGCTCTTTTCACTTATGAAACTACCTCTGTATGCACACAGTACACATGAGGTGGGAAATTGATTTTATGCTTGACTTCTCACCCACCAATGACCACAAATGATGCGTGTGGCAGCCAGTACAGCCATTTGCATCAGTTTCCCTGTGACATCAGTCATGTTGTGTTTGAGTCTGTGTGGCGTTTTCATAAACTCAATTAACTTTATTTAAATCATTTAACTTTATCTTTATTAACTCATTTAACTTTATTAAAAGGTCTAAAAATTGGACATGGGTTATGAAGTTTTTTTTTTTCATTTTTAATGACTGAACTGAAGCGTTAGGGAAACGTTCTTACAACCTATTGTTAGCTGGGTATGTGGTAACTGAACATCGTCGCACAAAATTAAAGGGGAGTTTAAAACTAAACTTCTAGACATTTTAAACCAGTCCATTGTATGTTAATTTATGTTTATAAAATATGTGTCTCAGTCTGGAAAACTGCCCCTAATTACGTCATAAGTTCAAGACAAAATGGCGGCGCGTTCACAGGTGTGACAGAAGAAACGGTTCATTTAACCAGAACCTGCCACGTCTCTCAGCGTCTGATGCTCCACATCAAGATCAACGATTAGATCAGATTGTGTCCCACTCTTCTGCATGAAAATAAGTTGTTCTGTATTATTTGTGTTTAATCCTTAATGTTAATCTTCACTCTTATCCTGTTTGTCAATCAATTACATAAATGTTTTCTGTTTAGAATGAATTGACACTCAGTTTTATATTCATATTTATTTAATATACATTCTGACTTTATTTAGTTGACAGACATACAGGCTGTTGACACTATGGCTACTGCAGCTTCACTGCCATTTAGTTCAACACCAGTCAAGTCACGGCCAGCAAAAAGCCTTCATCTTGAATTTGAAGAGGACACTGAGGATGTTAAGATGAAAATCTGCATTGCCTGCAAGACATGGGGAGAATGGCATTTAGTACATTAATACATTTGTTCTGGGTATGATTCAAGATGATGTCTGTCTGATTTGCTTACCTAATAAAATTTGTTATTGCAATTATGTACTTTTGTTTTTCTCAATCAAATGTGGATGTAATATGTTATGTTTTTTTAAGTGTTATCCAGAGACGCAGGACAACATACATGCACTGGAAGTTAAACAGAGTAATAACAGGTTACTGTGATTGATATGGAAATCAGTCGTGTTTCTTCAAGCCACATTTCAATGCTGTCGGTGTTGAATTGCTGCTGTCGGTTGTGAGAAAAAATCAAGATGTTCAATAAACCGTTTTTATTCATGATGTTGTGAGATGTTTAAACACGAGGCCTGTCTTAAATCTTCCTGGTCAGATTGAGCTGCCATTGGTCATGAATTTATATGTTACAAATAAAGACCATCATGACTCTTAAATGCATTTTTGAGATGTTAATAAAACATATTTAATAATGTAATTGTTTCATTTCACAACAAAATAAGTCCTCCAATGACGTATCTCCAGCAGCACATGTGTCGTATGAGATCGGCTTGATGGTGAAAAGGTTTGAGTCTTAAAACATCCACAGCTGAGGGCAATTTGCTTTTAATTGGTGGTTCTGAGGAATGAACTGGAGCGCTTCAGAAATTCTGAATGTCTTCATAGTGAAGATCTTAAACTCAAGGTCTTACCAGCGTAAGACACAAATTATTATGCAGCTGCGATTTTCAAGCTAATCTGCATAATCATTATATGTAACGATTTCCATTTAAAACTCAGCAGTTCAGGATCATGAGTCTCATGTCTCATATGTGCAGGACACTGAGACATTGACATTGAGAAAACACAGGACATAGGACATTGAGAAAACAAAAAATAAGAAGCTCAATTTTTTTACAATTGACTAAAACAAGTTTTAGGTGTCTTGTGGTGTTTTTCTCTGTTTTTACTTTGGTCATTGGCAGAACAGCGCCACCAAATGATGTGGATGTAACAAAGTAGGAGTGGTACAATGACTTTAACCAAAGGGAATTATGGGAAATCTATGCTAGTTTAATTCTGTAGTGTATTGTTGTAAAATCACAATCATCTTAAAAATGCAACATCCTAAAATATTGTGTTTTTAAATGTTCCTGAAACATTCAAAATAGTGTTTTGGTAACGCAATGTAAATGTTTGGGAAACATTCTTACAGCCTAAAATTGTAAGTTGGGTGGTCCTACATGAACGTTGCTAAAAAAAACAGGAACCAGGATTAGGACGTCAAATAAAAATCTCTACTGGATTCCTAAACTGATAAAGTGACATTATGAAAATGAATTTATAATTATAAAAATGATAATGGAAGACACACCAACACATATGACATGAAGTTTAGTAGACGCTCACATGAGGGTAAGTTATTCCATTTTTTGTGCTTCAAGATTGAGGCCAAAAATGTAGCAATACAAATATGGAAATATGAAGATAAAGTTAATAGGAAAAAAACTTTGCAAAGTGAAAATTCATTTACTTGCCCACATATCCAAACCCATATGACTTTCTCCTCTCCATTAAACATCAAAGAACATGTTTATCAGAATATGTCAGCCGCTCTCTTCCATACAATGAAAGTGGAATGAGCCCAAAACTGGGACAGCAAGCAGAAAACACTGAAATTTAGGCAAAAAAAATCTTTAAAATGTTGTTTGAGAGCTGTGGTCATCTCTCCCAGTACATGCTTAAATAAACCCACACACATGCAGTTTAAAATTTTACTGGAAACAAAATATCTGTGTTGCAGGGCGAATATTCACACCAGGTATGACAGAAAAACAGAAAATTCCTGTGGGTGATATATTTTCAATGCTGAATTAATAATGATAAAAGTGGATTTAAATTCTCAGATGCGACACAGATGTGAAGGGAGCGGAAATTGCGGAAAAAACTGGAATCACGGCTGCCTGACTCTCGTGCCCTTGATCTTGATTGAAAGTGCCAGAGGACAGAATTCAGAGTCATCAAGAGAGAAGAGCGACATAAATGAATGAAAACGCAGCCGCGGTCGGGCTTGTCACAATCATCTGAGCTCATTAGAACCGCCCTGATTCCAGGGCGAATCCTGCTGAAATTGTTCCGTGTCACACGCATGTTTTTTATGCATCTACATTTACGTCTAGGCTTGTTGATTTATTGTTCTGTTCTAGATTTAATATAAAATACTTGACATTGACATTGAAGGTTACAGTTGGTACACAGATTCCTACAACTCGTACAATTAAATTTGGCACAACAGGAGATTTCCAGCCAGGGCTGGCAAATTAAAATATTCACACCACTATAACGTTATATAAAAACGTTTTTCCAATGTTAATATACAAAAGACCACGTAACAAATGACAAAAGACTGACACGTTCATGCAGTTCTGTAACATGTCTGTAAAATTTGACAAGGCCTAAATTTAACGTAGCTACTGTATGAGATGAAAAAACTTAAAAATCATTCAATTCAAAATGTAGTTTCATCATCAAGTGTTTATCCGTGTGATAACCCGGGTCCAAACTCAGGTCTGTGGAGTTTAGATGAACCAAATGATGAACGTCTCAGTTGTTTTTGGAAAAAGATCCATTGTTAAGTACAAAACAGCATCAATTCAAACTGTGTGGTCCCTTATCTTCTCATGGTTACATCCATTATGAATCATCTTCCGTTTTGATGATGTGGAAAAGCGTGACGTTGAATATAACTTGGTGTCCGTTGTTCCACGCGTACAGCGCTCGTTCTCGAGCGTTGTAATCCAGCATGGAGATGTGAAAGTACTGGTTGTGAAACGGGATATCCATGTACTCGTATGTGGACGTCTTCGTGTTGTAGGAATAATAGACCTTGGCTCCAGTGAGGTGGGAGTTGGTGATGTAGAGGGTTCCACAGATCATGAAGGACTCGCCCGCGTTCCGTTTGGAGTATTCCGTGTTCCACGTCTGGAGAACCTCCAGCGTCTGAGGTTCTAGCTGAGAAATGACGATATTTCCTGCGTTCTGATTGGTGGCGTACACCGCCCACAAACCCAGCTCATCAGCCATCAGGTCGATATCCGAGAAGCCCCCCCAGGTGTAGGGGTACACGTTGTGGAACCCAGCGTACTCCAGGGCGCGCTGCGCGAGAACCCGTCCCGTCTCGAAGCTGTACTTAACAATGATGTTGCTCTGTTCCTTGTTGTAATACAGGGAGCCGTTGTAGACCACGTGGTTGGTTCCAGCCCATTTGAAAGGAAGGTAGTATGTGCGTGACTCCAGTCCAGCAATGAAATCATCAACGTTCTTGTATTCCCTCACCACCTTACTGTTAGTGTAGGTGTCCATGTACCAAACCTGCAGCAAAGGACAAAATGATAAATGGAGATTATGGTCTGTAGATGAGTTACAGTTATAGTAAATATTAAAACATTTCTGTTAACTAAAATCACCTAAAGACAAAAATGCATAAATTTGAAAAGACATGCATTTGAAAAACTTATCCTAAATAACAGTTTAAAATATTGATTTAGCAGTCAAGCTGAGGCACTAAAATTATTAAAGAAAAGTTAATAGAAACTATAATACTAAACTTATACACCATTATTAAAAATAAATCATACAATTATAAAGCACAGAACAAAATTGTTACAAATAAAAACCATTTTAAACAGATCAAAATCAATTCCAAAACGTTAATTAAACTAAAAACAAAACTAATAATTTTGCTAAATTGTTTTGCAAACAGGATGTTAGTGAGTCTTGCGCTGATTGGCTACCATTTGAAAGCGTGCAGTTAAGCCCCGCCCCCTACAGAACTCACCCTGTTGTTTCTCAGGGAGGCCAGCGGGTCGGTCATCCAGGCCCCGAACCGGGTGCCAGATGTTTTTATAGTAACCGGACCTGTGATTTTCATCAACTTCCCACATGCTGCAAATAAACAAGCAATAAATAATCACAATCATCACTGTTTATAATTTAATCACAGTTTTAATTAAATTTCATGGCTTTAAAAAGCTCTTGATTTGAAAAACACAAACTCTTAATTATTTTCTAGCTGAGTTTATTTAATTCCTCGTATGCTGAGATGTTATTATGAGAGATATTAGTGGCATATTGGTGCATCTGTTGAATTTGGTTAACAGATAATTAATATTGTTTTTATCACATCATTAGAATCACAGGTGTTGTGATCTGACGCAAGTTATTCAACTGAATTATGTCATTAAATATGAAAAACTGATTTGTTGCTGTAAAACTTGGTTTTATATAAACAGCCCTGATTTATTATCTATTAAAAATGTGATTTAAATGTGATTTATGCATTACAGCTACCTTCCAAATGAACTTACAGGACATTCAAGTTTAATACAACATACAATTTATGTTTAATAATGGTAATTTCGATGTATTGTGCAGACATGTTATAATGTAAACAGCCAAACAGTGTACAGAGTGTCAGATCTGTATAATTCATAAAATCTGTATAATTCATAAATAAATTGATATAGTAACAAATGTTACAATTAAGTAATGATTTAAAGAATAAATGACCGCATTTCATTCTACTGGATCAAAGCATTTTGTTGTAGTTTTGTTGCGCTGTTTGCTTGTGTGTAATTTAAAGCACAGTTTGTTTTAGATGCAGCTGTATGCAAACAGCACTACAGTAATTCAGCTACACAGTTCATCATTTCTTTTGCTGGTATAATTGATCACATCACAGTAATGAATCATAACTGTTAGTGAACTCATTCAGCGCAGGAACTCACTCAGTTTGCTCATGCAGCTGCGCAGACGGCTGTCCAGGCTGAGGACTCTCTGATAGAGCTGCTCGTAGTCATACGCGCCCAACTCCTCCTGAATGCCGGTTAACACCTCCGACAGATTCCTGATCTCTTCTTTAAACTGAGAGATGACTTTAGCGTCTGTTTTGTACTGCTCCAGCACAGGAATCAATGGCTTCAGCTCATCCATGCGATCGTTCAGCTCCTGCAAACACACAAACACACGCTCTGATGCAGCTGTGCTTCGTGAAACACGTTCATTACGCAGATATTTAAACGTACGTTTAACCACTGATGACTTCTGCCTTTCCTTCAGCAGATCTGCACGACGTACCTTAAAGTTTCTGGCCATTATGGTTTTCCTGTCCTCTTCGATTTGCCGGAATTTGGTCCGTAATCCTTTCATCTGATTTTCCATTTTCATCACGTACTGGAAATCTCGCTGCGTCCGGAGGTTCAGAACCTCAATGGACTGAGACATGTTCTGCACCTGTCACACAGTCACATGACAGGAAGTAAGACCCCACCCATCAACACCTGAATAGTAGGGGAGACGGTATCAGAAATACTAGAAATAGCAAACTAGCTTTGAAAACATAAGATCCCGCCCCCCCTTCAGAGCGCTCAAGCCACGCCCCCTCCAGCACACAAACACTTAGACCGAATGCAATGATTGGATAAACATTTTATGCCGCTGTGCCTTTCACAGTAGATATATATTTATATATGAAAAGACTTATATACTTATATATGAAAAGACTTTACACCAGCAAAACATCTACCCTGCCTCTAAGCTTTGGTCTGTTCCTTACAGAACGCCACTCTTTAGTTTCAGAAGAATACAGTGCACAAAATGTGTTCACTACTTTAATGTTTATTTCTGGGCTGTATGTAAATGCATCGTATAGAAAACGTTCTTAATGGAAGAGCTAATTGTTCCAGAAAAACTGACACTTAATGAACCTGTAAAGCGGCTGATTAAAAAGGTTGCTCCAATCTCACCATGTTTATTGCTGTCAAATGGTTCGATTATCTGCCCTGACGGGGCAGGAAAGCATCTATGAATCATAAATGAGATCTTTCCTCTCTAGGCTGGGCTGTCTTTGAGACTATAGGGGAAACGAAAGCGTTAATAAATGTACGTATCAATATTAACGCAGTCGGGTCCTCACTGAATTGAGGCATGTATCATTTATCATAAAATCAGGTATTAATGACCTCGCATAAAACCAGTCTCTCGCTAACACAGTGGAAGCAACATCAGCGCGTGAGTGTGTGTGTGTGTTTGAAAGTCAGAACGTATGAGAGTGATAAAAGAGTTTATGCATCGTGTGTGTGTGTGTGTGTGTGTGAGAGAGAGAGCGAGTGTGTGTGTGTGTGAGA